>JAJIZN010000023.1:0-253958 GCA_028637585.1 Xylariaceae sp. X187 | reverse complement strand
AACCCCCCCATGGGCTAGACTTCCTTTTCTTTCTCTTTTTTTTTTTTCTTCTTCTTCCAACCTCGCGTCTCCCTTTTCACACCAGGCTCCCTCCACCACCAACTGCGCGACCATGTCTCTCAACGGGACAAACAGGAATAATTTCCACGGACGCCTCGTACCCAACATCGCTAGACTGATTCCAGTGAGTGAACAGCCTCACCGCCATGTGATTTTGAAACCTGCGGGCGATTAATTATCCTGATACGCCCGAGCTCTATGCGCTTCTATTTATCTCGTGCTCATTAGTTAACTTCTTAGTAGGATGACTCTGACAATGCGATGATGGGTTCGCACGCCAACAACAATGGCTATGGTAGTAATGCACCGGGCGGCGACTCAGCCGGCGCTTCCTCTAGGACCGGAGGTGTCGCCGTAACGACTTACGAAGATAGCGATCTCAATACCATTACGCGCAGCCAGATGAATCAGGACCTTCTGGCCTACCGGTACGACCTCGAATTCTGCCAGCTCCAGCTAACGACGCAGTCCGATCTCAGTCCTCAAGAGATACGCACGCTGCAGATCCGCGTCCTGGACTGCGGTCATAACATTCGCCACTGCAGACATCGAATCCAAATGTTGGACGTCCAGGCCCGCCTTGGCATCACACCCTTTGCTTCAGGTGCTGCCAGAGGCCCAAATGCCAATGCCAATGTCGGCAACCACCACGGCGGCGTCACTGCGACGCCCGCCAACAAGTACAAGCGACAACGTCTCAAAAGAGATGACCTCAGCAATTACGACGCTATCGGAAATGCAGACGGCGACCCGCTTGTGAATGGGGACTTGGCTATGGATGACCACGCGATCGCGATGGCCTTGGACGCAGATAGGCCGGGTTCACCACCTGGTGAGACTACGCATGCCATACAGCGTCTCGGCTACTGGGATTGTCGCTTGTGTAAATCTAGGAAGTATCTTGAAGCTGGCCCGAACCGAGTGCCTAGTGCGCCTGTAAGTGACCTTGTTCTCCATTCCGTTCCTCCGAGAGGCCGGGGGTTAGCACGTAAACAAGGCGGTGTCCGATATCTTGCGCGAGACCCGAATGAAACACGCGGTCTTTCAAAGCATCACAGGTGACAAGGTCGGCTAACATTCAAAAACATGATAGTGCAAGTGGCCGTTGAAGGACATCTCCAAGATGATTAATCACTTCCTCGACCTACATACCGAACACTCGCCGGCCGAGCGATGCAGCGAGTTAGGCGACGCGCTGGCCCGAAACCGTAAGTTCGTTCACTCTCCTGCCCTTCGTCGGTGAATGGGTTGCTGCGATCCTGCCTACGACTTCTTCCCCCCTTCACTTTCACCCGACACAAGTCTACAGTCGTGAAGTCCACATAAAACCTGTGCGAATACAGCACATTAAAATGGCTTCATTAAAATGAAGCAAAATCCAGATCAAAGCTGACACGCGCGTAACAGGAGGCCCCTTCGAATACTGGTTGACCCGGACCAAAGCCCAGGATATCGACAACGCTAACATCATTGACGAGTATATCCACATGCTTCAAGAGGGGTCGCTGCCTCATGCGCTGCGTGGTTTACTCCGCGCCGCTACCCTCTTCCCTAATGCCGTCTCCAATTCGTACAAGAAGTAAAGACGGATCTCGACCCTCCGATGATCCTGCCATTTGTTTCACGGAGATGGGACTTAATCCTTCGCAGGTGGAGGAGACACATGGTTGATGGAACTGAGCACACCCGAACAAACAACACCGGAACCCGGAGCCTTTGCTTTATTGGCTATATACGAACAACAACACAAAAGGAGACCGTGATATCGGTCACCTTATGATTGCCTTTCTGGCTCTAACACTCTACACCGCGTATTCATCTACTCTTTCGGACAACACTGGCGGTCCCTCAGCTATGCAGAGAACCTCGGCTATTTGCGTGCCAGGTAATAGTATCGGATGCATCAAATAAGTCAGCAGAGGAGGATACCGCATCACGGCGAGGGCGTCACCCACCCAAGGACAGAGCAGAGGCAGGTTGAGGAGAGCAGAGACAAGAGATTCTACACGAGACCCTTCATTCCAACGAGATCTATAGCTTCGTATGCGGTAATCCCTGAGATACACCTATTACGTATGGACTCTCAAGTAGCTTAGCACTGTATTATCCGCTGAACAGAGATACCCTTTTGCTTGACATAACCTGGCATGCGCCACGTCGAACGACGTTTTAATTTTTTTTTTTTTTTTTTTTTGACTTTGATGAGTAGTCATGCTTTATGCGGACTGATGCTGATGACTCGTGAATCATCATCTATCTGGGCCCAGATAGTCTTGGGTAGCAGCTAACTATCCACGCAGTTATATCAAGAGAGGATGCTTGCAATCCATTGCTTTCTTATTATTGCTTAGGTTACTTACTTATACGGCAGTTACGTGTCAACCCACGAGGAATCGATCTATCGTGCTAGCGGGCCCAAGGTGAGGCGGGAAAGATAAATGAAGTCATATAACCTAGGCTGTTGGGTTGCTTACAGTTTTCCCGCCCGGTTCGGTGGCGGAGCCTGTCAATCTAATGCTACCGCCGGGTAGCCCGGACGGATGTGATCTACGGACGTGGGTCGGATCGGCACGGTATGGGGTTGCGCGGGGGCTTACTTGAAGTTTGCCATGTGTCTTTCTCTCGTAGGGGGTATATCGTGAGGATAGGACAGGAGGTGTGGAAGGAGTGGGGACGATATTCTATCTCATTAGGTATGTTGGGACGATCTCGGAGGGCTGGCTGTGAATCGAACGGCGATTCCGCCACTTATATACCTCGTGAGGAGTGTGGCGCGACCCCCTCTACGCTGGTAGTCCTTAGTTGCACTCAACAAGTTCCAGGGAATTAATATAGGGTAGATTCAGCTGCGGGGGTATGAAGTTCCATCGGGGAGAGGGGTCAAGAACAAAACACGTATTCGCACCACAACTTGGTCATTTATGGTTCTCGTCACCGCAGCGCCCCGTTTTCATTGCACATGCAACTACATACAGGATTTGGGTGGTGCCACGGGTTGAATGGGAGAAGGGGAGAAAGGGGAGAAAGGGGAGAGGGGGAGAAGGGGAGAAGGGGAGAAGGAGAGAAGGGTAGGTTAAATCGGTTAAAACCGTGCAGCAATATGGAAGTGTGACTGAGTAACCCACACTTCCGAGAAAATGCGTCGCCTTGGATGCATGTATATTTCGTGGCAGTACCCCAGATCGTAAGACCCCAGTCAGCAAAGTTGTTGGCCTTGACGATGTCCTTATCTTGAGGCCCGACGAGAAAGAAAAAAACTCCCGGGATATGGTATGGGTGTCTCTGCATAATAGCCCGAAAATTCTGTTATCTCGGGAAATTGGTACGTGACGGTTTCCTTCCCCTTCCGTGGATGGAAATTGGAGAAAACACGCGGGCATCTGCGAGAGAATGATAACATAGCACACCGGTTATGCACGAGATGTCCATTCCACATGGGGCAGGGAGTATTACGTGTTGCCAAGGTCTTTCTCCACCACGCTTGATGGTAGGCTGAGGTCACAGCTGGACGGGGCCGGTGAGCGATGTGTAGATTGCTATCGCATAACTTCTCGGGGACGACAAAAATGGTAAATCGTGTACATAGTTGCCACCGCCTCAGCACGTCAGAGAGGGTTGTTGATATTGGCTGGTTTGCTTCCCAATTAATAAGCCAGTTCTCCAGGCGGCAGGGTCATGTTTTGTTGGGGATGTTCGCTTAACCCTGTGCAGATATGTTGCGATTAGCGATTACCTATGTAGAGATATTGTTGTGTTATTAATGAGCTTGGCGGCCTACAAGTTGACCTTGTCGCCCATGATGTGTGTCATGCCACGGATCATAACCCGTACCCATACCATTCCGAGAAATAAGTCGATACCGGGAGGTATAGCTTGTAGCCGGCGGGACTGTTCAGGAAGCACGCAAAACAGAGCAGCTGGGGATCAACGCGTGTGATCGCGTCTCTGTCTAACTGATCATTGGGTAGGTAGGGTAAACGAGCTGTTCCGTACAATATCTACCAGGTAGGCGCAGGTTGGTACTTTCTGAAATCACAGTAAGCCATGGGCATCAATACTCTGGCAGCCCGAGAAAGTGTTACGTTTTCGCTCTCGAGATGGGGTAATTTATTGCATGATTGCATAGGAGGCGATGTGACTGTGAACAGCCAATGCTTCGAGAACCAGAATGCGCAGTCTGAAGAACGACCGAATGGTTGGATGATCTAGGTCGCTGTTAGTACCCACTCCCCGTGGAGTCTCGTACGATAGGGCGCGACGGTTGAGATCGTCAATGGGACCTCCTAATGGGGTAATCCGATTGCGGCCGACAAGGATAGAGAATGCTACTCCATCTGGACGCCACATTCATCAGAGGCATTACTGAGGAGATGGGAGGTGTTGATTGGTGTTTGACTGTCGAAGGGACGAGTATATGTACCATCGATGTGGACGACAAATATTCAATGTCCACGAGGACTGCGTATCAACCAACATCTGTCACTCAAAGGGAGTTCTCACGGCTGAACAACTCACTCACAGATCTATAACACATCGCGAGGGATCCAACGTTGAGACATCATGGGAGGAACATATGCGAACGGCGCCGTAAATGGTCCGGCCAAGGGCTATTCCGAATACAAGAACCCATCTCTCCAGGTAACGGCAGATCACAAGATAAAGCTTGTGGACGCACCGATTGAGGAACCGCAAATAGGAGAGGTTATTCTGCAGATCAAATGCTCTGGAATATGCGGGTAGGTTCACCCATACCATGAGATTTGGCGCTTGGAGAATGATGTTGAGCTACGCCTGAGTCATGAGTCGGTGTGATTGGAAGCTGATATCTCGCGGTAGATCAGATATGCATCTCTGGAAGTCCGGGCGCATAGGTTCGCTTGAGGTCAAAGGTGACTGTGTACTAGGACACGAAGCCTCTGGCATTGTTGTCAAGTGTGGAGAGGGTGTGAAGGATCTCAAGCCAGGTATGTCGGAAATCATATTTCCTGCTGAGCGCCATCCCAAGATCGTAAAGACTCTCTTGATCTTGGATATTTGAATGCTGGACTAATGGCTTCTTGCAGGCGATAGAGTAGGCATCGAACCCCAGGAGCCCTGCGAACAATGCTTCCTTTGCAGGGAAGGCCGATACAATCTCTGTGACAAGGTGAAGTTCTCGGGAATATGGCCCGATAGTGGGACGATTCAGAGATTCAAGCGCCATCCGGCGAAATGGCTATACAAGTAAGCCAGTGACCAGAGGCTCCTTATCACGAGACGAGGAGACGCTGACAAGACCGGCAGGATTCCAGACAACTTATCGTATTCCGAGGGGGCGTTGCTTGAGCCCCTTAGTGTCATTCTACATGGAATCGATGGTGCGAATGTCCGTCTTGGACGACCTGCTCTAATCTGCGGCGCTGGTCCTATCGGGCTTGTCGCTCTTGCTGCAGCGCAGGCATCCGGCGCACACCCATTGGTTATCACAGATATAGACGCCGGGCGCTTGACATTTGCTCGTAAGTAGCCATGTTCGGTTCTTTAAAACACTTGTAGCATCAACAGGTCAGAGTAACGTACCCGGTCACAAGGTTACCGCCGCCGTAGAATACTCCAGCATCGTGGCCAAATCTTTCAAGCTTTCAGGCCTGTAGTCTGTACCGTAAACTATTACTGACAAAGTCACAAGGAAAATTTGTCCCGCAATGCCAAACCTATCAGGTCGACACGACGCTTAGCCCCGAGGAAAATGCGAGGGAAATCCGAAAGCTGTACGGCGACGATGAGTATTCGCAGCCGGCGTCGGTCATCGAATGCACGGGCGTCGAAAGCAGTGTCTGCACAGCAGCCTTCGCCGTCCGGAGAGGAGGCACTCTCAGTATGTCGTGACCCCCAGGAGATTGACGATTGAATGCGTTGTCTCAAGATGTTCCATCTTCAGGATGATTTTCGGGATGATGGCGTTAACCCGAGACATCTCACTTCTCGGTTTTGGGTAAGAAACGGAATGATCGCTGACTTGTTCGCCTGTAGTGGTTATCGGTGTTGGTCGACCCGTTATGAATAATATTCCATTCATGCATTTGTCCTTGTCCGAGGTAAACAGCCATTTGATCCTTTAGATCTGGCAAGCTCAGTTCGAGGGAAGCGTCCGGGCTAACGTTGGATTAATAGATCGACCTCAAGTTCATCAACCGATATCGAGATACGTGGCCCGCCGCGATACGGTGTCTGAGTGGCAATGTTATAGATCTGAACAAGATGGTAACGCATAAGTTCCCGCTGGAGAAGGCAACAGATGCCTTCGAATTGGCCGCAGACCGGAGCAGCCTCAGCATCAAGATCCATATCGTAGACGAATTTGATGGCATCCTATGAACTTAGGAGGCCCAAGCGATGGCAGCAAGAGTATCATGGTATGATACCTCGACTGGGTGGATGTAATGATAACACCCTAAAAAAAGTCTTTCTCTCTTCCACTGTGCAAATTGGGCAAAGCCTCGTGTTGTGAGTGCGGCAACCATTTTGATTTGTAAGCGACTCTTTTCATGGGATTGGTACATGGCCGGTGAGCAGCGCGTCTCTAAGAGACACAATCATTCTCGTCACCGACTCCCGTCGCGTTGTAGGGAAGACCGAAACGTATAGAAACACGAATACGCATGGTGTTATCACATAGGCATCTCCCCGAGTGTTGAAATTGCCGTGTTAAATGCAATATCTTGTACACGAAAAAGAGACACGATTCCCGTCGTATCAGTGGCGCCGATGCTCGTGTAATGATGTGACCGGAAATTGAGGGCAGCAACCCACACAGATAGAGCACTGTAGGGTTGCCTTGGACAGTGGTAGCCCGCCATAGTCCGCTATCTCAAGAGGCCGCTGGCTTCCTGGGACACATTGAAAGGAGGCAAAACAGAATGAGTGTCGGTGAGTCGGGAAGTCGGGAAGTCGGAGGTCTCAAACACCGCAGACTGCATAGTCACTCCTATGCAGGCGAAGACAGTGTGGAAGGGCGAGTCTGTCGCGCGAACTGCGCGGCACTGCCTGGACAGAAGACTCCATGGAGTATTGGCATGTACCCGGAAAAGCTCACAGACTCTACCCACCAGCAGGCGTGCAGTTCGCTCGTTCGCCCGTTCGCCCGTTCGCCCATTTACGGCTTGCGGATTTCGGAACTCACAGTAAGTTCCGAAGGTACCCAAAGCTCCAAGGCGCGTCATTGAGTCCAGGATGTCCCTAGAGGGATGTGAATGGGTGATGTCACCTATCTAGAGAGTTGAGAACGCGCTTTCGCTGTCGTGACGAAGGGACTTTTATTCGCGCTGTGGCTTGTTTGTGGCTGATGCGAGTGGCAGTGCAATATTGCTTGATACCTACCTATATTCTCTATAACGTTAGATAGTCTGTACTGTATAGCAGCATATACATCTAATTATGCCATCAAATTATACAGGTATAATTATATATGCATCTACAAAGCCATATATGACGTGCTTCCATTGCCTCTGGCAGGTCGAACGTCCATGCGTTTCTCTGCTCCCTCCCATGCGACAACCCGGGAACTCGGTGATTCTCATGCTGCCCCTAATCTACTGTATGCTGTGGCAGAGTTGTATTTCTAAGAGGCATTTCGTTATATTATGTCTGGCGCATGGCATTGTCCGCGATCTGTTCGCGCTGTCCACCTCGTTTGTCGACTTGAGTCTTGACCCTTTTTTCCGACCCAGATGCTCGTGAAGCCTCACAATGAGCCTCTTCAGCCATCAATACGATTGTTTCGTATCGAGTATTGCTAGGTAAGATAGTTACTTGGCTCACACTCTACTACCAGATGAGGATGGAGACTCCAATGCTCCGCCTCCGACTCGTGACCCGCCCTTCAAAGTTGCGCTCGGCAGATTTTCTTCGTCTTGTATATCACCGAAATCGTATGTGCCCCCTCTAGACTCACATCCCATCTATAGCGGTCTAAGGGGTTCGGAACAAGGGTCTGGCTGGCTTTTTGTCATCAGACTCTACATATTGCCGTCTCACATGCTCGTCGGACTTGGTAACAGTGGCAGCGTATCTGTCCTGATAGCCTGTGACTTGAGCAAGGCTGTGGCCCAGCATCAGGTACGTATGGAATCTCTCAGTCTTGAAAGATCAGTTATTGTCTGATATGACGTTCTGCGTGTTGCCACACGGCATCACTCTGTGCTACTCCTACAACTTCCATTGTTTGGCATAGGACCCGTACCTTCATTGGTTTCATGGGTTGACGCCGTGTCCCATCCCCTCCATCATAACCTAATAACTTCTATCTTTCCGTATTGTGATAATATTTTCTGAGACAGTACCGTGGAGCCGGCTTCGGAATCCCGTGTGTTTATGGCCTTTGTTGGACCACGGCCGTCAAGTTGGACTTTAACAAGAAATTGCCATTATCACATGCAGACCATCTTTATTTTGTCCTCTCAACTCGAACTTCACATATCAGAGGTTTCAGACGGCGTACTCTGGAACCTAAGAACGGTTTCTGAGACAATGGTGAGCCTGAGGAGCAAGTCCTCCGTAAAGTAAATACTCTATCTCGGCCAACGTTGGCCGCAATCATGACATCGGTGTGCCCCGGATAAGGGATCACCACCATTCCCTGACATGCAGGTATCCAGACGCACACTAAGGCATGTGCAGGTGAGTCAGGCACAGCCAGGCCACCGATCGAGAATCATGCCGGCATCGCGAAATCCCCTATAACACCGAGCTAAAGTTGCATTGTCCCCTCTCTCGTGCATCGCCCTGCTGAAGTTATAAAACTAAAGGCCCCGGACGTCCCGGCTAGAGACCATGGATAGTCGGATGGCTTGTCGAAATTGCAGCAATCGTTGACAAGTTCTTCCACGATGCCTCGGCCATTACGTGCGTTTTGGCTGTTGTTTTGCACCCGGCTCTTACAGTCATGCCTGGCTGCCAGCGTCGCGGTTCACGATTCCTCATGGAAACCAGAATATGCCATTTACGTGAGCAAAGAAAACATAACAGTAAACTGCGAACAACGGTTGTCCGTGGTACTCAACGGCACATTCCCAGGACCATCACTTTACCTAAAAGAGGGCCAAACTACCTGGGTCAGGGTCTATAATCGACTGAGCGATCTCAATCTGACTATGGTGTGTATATTCGCCTGCCCGTAATTACTTGCCGACCTAACGTGTGTGAACCTACAGCACTGGCATGGACTTACCATGCGAACAGCGCCTTTTTCCGATGGAGTGCCTCAAGTATCTCAGTGGCCCATCGGGCCCGGACAATTCTTCGATTACGAAATTCACCCGGAAGTTGGTGACGCCGGCTCATATTACTATCATTCCCACGTTGGATTCCAAGCGATGACAGCCCATGGCACACTATTTGTCGAAGATGCGGAGGCTTCACCGTACGAATGGGATGTAGATGTGCCGATGGTGTTGGGTGACTTTTATCAAAAGTCCGATGACGAGATCCAGAGCGACCTTCTGGGTACCCCCTTCAAATGGCCGGGGGAGCCCGATTGCCTCCTCCTTAACGACCGGTCCGGAACTTCTTCATTCGACGACGCTCCCGACGACTCATGCAAACCATATATTGTTGACGTAGACCCTGGGAAAACCTATCGTCTTCGCTTCGTTGGTGGCACTACGATATCATTCACACAAGTTGGCATCGAAGGCCACACCAATCTAACTGTTATAAGCGCAGATGGATACTATACAAAACCGGTTCAGGTTGATCACCTTCAACTTGGAAGCGGCCAGCGCTATGATGTACTTCTCAAGGCCAAGTCGCAAGATGAGCTCAATGCAGAGGGTCGGACTCAGTATTGGATCAGATATGAGACACGCGGACGGTCGCCTGGCCTCGAGGGATACGCTCTTCTACAATATAACGTTAGCATGTCTGACTCGGCTACTAAAGCCAAAAGAGGCATGGGGATGGGGATGGGGATGGGGATGGGCCTGGGCCGATTTTGGTTTTCACATCCAGGGAGTCCACCAGCTATTACGCAGAAAGCGAAGCAGATTAGCGCGCACAAAGGGGGCAAAGGTCACGCTCACCCTAAGCGACCCGGGAAAAACCCCAAGAAGTCGCCTGTTTCCCTTCCTCCCGACGGCTCCCTGACAGATTGGCTCGAGGATAGCTTGGAATCTCTGAATTCTTCGGCACCATTTCCCACCCTGTCGGAGGTAACTCGAACGGTATACATAACGGTCGAGGAGAAAATCATTAATGGCACTTATACCGGCGGCTCTATCACCGGTTCAATGATCTGGGTGTACGTATCTCCATGATGCTCTCGCTTCCGCTACTGACTTACTGATTGATTCTATTAGAAATAATGATCTGACTTGGACCGACGAAGAAGCGGCGGATATGAAATATAAACCTTATCTCATAAGCGCGTACCTGACTGGAAGGACGCCCGATTATGACTACGCTGTGAAGCACAAGGGCTGGGATCCGGGTATGAGGGCCTTTCCAGCTCAAGTGGGCGAAGTGCTAGACATAGTATGGCTCAGCAACTCCGGTCCTTCAGGCGCCTTCCAATATCACCCCATGCACGCACATGGCGAGCATTATTGGGACTTGGGCTCAGGCAACGGGACGTATGATGCGGTCGTCAACGAAGCCAAATTCCAAAACTACACGCCGGCTAGGCGCGACACTACAATGCTTTACCGTTACGCTGAGAAAGGCGGAGACGGGGTGACAGCTGGATGGAGAGCATGGCGCATCAGGATTACCGAGGATAACGTCGGTGCCTGGTTGATGCACTGCCATATTCTCCATCACATGATAATGGGTAAGTTTTTGGTTCGAAGCTTTTCGTTGCTTTTGCTTCTATGACTTTTGACTTTTGACTTTTGACTTTTGGCTAACACCGTGTTTCTTCGTATTAGGCATGCAAACCGCCTGGGTTTTCGGCGACGCTGCCTCGATGTTACGAGAGATTCCCGAGCCGTATATCAGCGGCTACTTGGAATACGGCGGGAGCGCGTACGGAAACGACTCTTATGACCCCTTGGTGCTGACGTATTTCGACGGATGAGATACTGAGTATCTCATTCAGGCGATCTCAATAGGACAGGTATGACATCGACGCTACGTTTGTATTTGTGTTATTCTTTTGATTTCTTGATTCCCGTGGCACCTGGTCTCGATACCTTGTACTCTAATAGACATTTCTGCATTTATTCTGAGCCCAGACCTCTTGAGAGACATCTGGGCGGGATGCCAGGGTCATGGCAAATGCCGTATATCCCATCATGTTCGTTAGAATTTGCCTGGTATAGACTGGGTAGCATTAAGCAAGCGATTTCTTATATTAAATAAAACTATCTAATAGACCACGTATTTAAAGGAGTCATCTGAAGAGGTAGTGCCTATCTTATGGACTACCTGACAATACCTCTAGGTTAGACACCTGAAACTTGTGTGAAATGCTTCCTTCTACTACCGTCCTGCTCATGAAGTCGAATATGCCCAAATACGTATTTATTCCCAGCATTACATGCATATCGTACATGTCTATTGTAAGGCACCAACCACACGGACAGCTGAACGGGTTTAGGCACTAGGTATGATGTGTTCCAGGCAGGGTCTCTGACCAGGTTAGCCTGATTGTCATGAGATACTCAGGATATTCAGGGGAGAGATAGATATTCGAGAACCTCGGCCAGTTCTGGTTCAACTCTCAAGGTTGCCCCGCGAAGATAACTCCCCAAGCCCGTCAGCTTCCACAATACGAAAAGGGGGGGGGTGGGGGGGAAGCTGATTATATACGGCGGCCGCGTATTGAAGAAATCTCTGGATTCCGACCCGAGCCCTCGGGATGTCAAGAGATGCATCCTTCGGGTCAGATCCGGAGTTCGACGCTTCTGCAAAATCGTCGAATCCCCGGTCGATTAACGCTAATAACTGTACTACATATCCAAGATGTGATGAAAGAATTGAATTCAGAACCCATCCGACGGTTCGAGCCGTGAAGCTCGTGCTTCGTATCGGGAACCCATCGTTAGAGATTATGGCCTTCGAAGGAAGCTTCCAGGTCAAACATCATTTGAAAAAAAAAAACCCCCCCGAGATTTCTCTCGAGGCAATCACCTGCCACAATATATGATAGCTGGAATAACTGTGCTTAGATAACTAAAAATAGCTCGCGTGCACTATTCTAGGTAGGCATACCTACAAAAACTTCACTAGATAACTTGGACTTGTAACTATCTATCTAGGTAGGTAGCGTAGGTACATGACTCGGGCGAAGACGCCACGGCATCAGTTAGGAGGCAGTCTTGCTCTTGGTATACCCATTGTTCCAGAATCCCGGCCATTCGGTCGGCAGCTCCTCAATGATGAACCTAATTATGGCAGCATTCAGCTCGCCGGGCTTCTGATTCTGAGCAAAATGGTTCGTCTCGATGGTGACCTCGGTCAGGTTACTGCAAACCTCTCTCATCGGCTCAATCAGCCGTGACGTCTTCGTGTCGCAGACCACGTCCCAGGCCGCGTGCACGAACATCGCGGGCTGCGTGAGCCGGCCGCCGCTCTTCGCCTTCCCATTGTACTCGGCGTTTCGCTCGTTGTGTGTGTAGTATGCGCAGCCCGGCCAGAAGCCCGTCTTCTGCATGTCGGCGAGGAAGGACTCGAAGACCTCGGGCTCCATCACTGTCGGCCCCAGCACCGAGGGCGAGGGCGGCTTGGCCAAACCAAACCAACCGCCATCCTTGCGCGCGGTCGCCGTAGATTTGCAGAAGCGATTCGATGGCGCTTCCGACGCCGGCTGCAACACGACTTTGCAGAAGCCGGCGATGTCCTGCTCGAACCAACTGACGGCCCGCTCGAAGTTCTCCTCGTAGTGCTTGAAGTAATCCCATTGCCCGTATGGGTATTGATCCACCGGGTACAATTCCCGGTTCACGAGCGGCAGGAATCGGTCCCAGCCCAGTTCTAGCGTGGAGAGGGGGACGGAGATGGAGACGAGCGCCTTGACGGCCTCGGGATGCTGTGTCGCGACCGAGGATGTCGCACCCGAGCCCCAGTCATGGCCAACCCAGATAGCGGCGCTGCGGCCGGTGTCTCCCAACAGGGCCATCAAGCCCTCGACGATAGCCTCTAGACAGTAGTCGTCCCGCACTTTCCTAGCTGTCGATTTTCCATATCCAGGCATGTCGGGGGCGATGGCACGGAAGCCAAGGGCAGCGAAAGCGTCTATTTGGGCCTTCCAGGTAATCGCCGTAGCAGGCCAGCCGTGGACGAAGACGATCAATGGGCCATTGACTGGGCCGGCTGCCAGGTAATGGATTTTCTTGTCGCCGCCGGCGTAGACAACATCGTGTTCCGTGATAGTGATGACGTTGGCCATGTCTGAACTCTGAACTGTGGATGGAACTAAAAGATGGGATAGCTCACAGGAAGACTCCGGAGCCTAGATGGATGGATGGATAACTCGGGGCACTATTATATACTATCTACCTGTACCCATTAGAGCGATGCGGGGTCAAGTCCGGAACTGCCGGAGTAAGCTGAGGCTTCGGAACCATACAATCGTCGATGTGACATTATACTACCTATCCAATTACCATGCAAATCGCTAAGGTTAGGTATACATACCGCCCAATGTCTTTGCGCTTGACTTCGCCATCTCTTTCCAGACTACAGCAGAGTAAAGTAGAGCGGAGGCAACCAAGGATCATTGCCGTGCTCCACTGAATTTAGTTCTTGTCCTGTTGCCCTCGCCCGGCGGCTTCAAATGGTGCCGCCGAGAGGAGTCCATACATCATGGAATTGCTGCTGACAGACATTATGTCGGACCGCAGTAAAAGTCGAGATTCGCGAAAAATTGATCGAATCCATCAATCTCCGGCACAGTGGCGAAGAAGTCATTCCACCTGGTAAAATTGTCCGCCGGCTCACCCAACATCTCCATCTGGCCTCTCGCATTGTCATCGCCGCTCACGCCGCCTTCGACAGTGAGGCTCGAATTTACGGTGACGAGATCATCGATTTCGTTTACCTTGTACTGTTTCAACACTCCCACCTTTTTCAATAGCAAGGTTAGCTGAGCTCACAACAAGATAGAGAAAACTCATCGGAGAATTGAAACCGTGTGAACAGGGGAAAACAAGGCAAGCGCACACGTGGATGCACCGAATGAGTGAAAAAAAAATTCTGTCAGAAAAGAAAGGTCCGTACCAGACTGGGAAGTAAATTCTCAGCAAAGCTGGAATCCTCTGCGGCTTTCGCAAGAGCCCGGCACGCACGAGTTATCTCAGCATGCATTTCTGCAACCTCGGAAGTGTTCGTCGGGCGTGTCGTGCGGTTGGAGGCCAACCCGGCGTTCAGTGCCAGGATGGCGCACGCCATGAACGTACTACTAATAACCAGTCCCGCCCGATATGTCAGAGGATTGATGAAGCCTTGACCGTGGTCCGTCGCGGATGGCTCTTCCAACATCTCTATGGAAAGGGACAGGACGCTACGGGCGGAAGAAATGCACTGGTGGCGCGACGATGCATAGCATGGATTATCGGTATCGTGTAGAAGAAAGGGCCGATGTAGTCTAGCTCTTCTCATGTGGAAACATAGAAGGATCAAATCTCGTAGATGGCCGAAGTGAAGTGGTGCGCCCAGGGGGACGGGGGCCCCTTGATGTAGGCATGGCGGCATTTCCATTAACGCCGTTTGGAAAAGCATGTCCAATGAAGCGACAGTGGTAAGGTCAGTAATCTCTGCGTCTACGAGCCCAGGAGGCCGGGCATCAATCATTTCTCTAGTTATTTCGGCGAGACGAATCCTCTGAAGAAAGCCCGATACATTAGTTGGGACGTTTAATGGATATGTCAATGTCTCATCATTCTGATTTAGGTCGTTATCGTTAAGATTCCTTGGACGCTTCACAATAAAGTGCCGTGGCTGTATGGTATCTTGGAACGGAAAAGTGTCAGCTCTCAGGAACTCGCCGGACATCCGGCCGGGATGAACGTGTAGCTTGATATGAATGAAAGATGCAGGCATTTGCGGAAGCAAAGGATATGGATATGACTTACAGGTGCCATCCAGTGGACCGCCAACAAAGCCCATCAGCCAATCTGTTGATGCTAGATGCCACCAGAGTCTCCGCTTCATTTCTCTGGTGGGAGGATCATCCGATGGGCTTGGTGTCGCCGCACTGTCTATTAAATGTAAAGACGCATCTCGAGCTATGGCCACGGAGCAACTATGTAGAAATCTGTAGCGGGCCGAACAGCCTTCAACGTTGGACACTACATAGGCTAGGATGGCCCTTGCTTGACATGCTTCGAGGATCTTGTCAGTAGCAAACTGGGAATCATCGAGTATGCTCAAAGCAGTCTGTATCCAGGTAAAGGACAGTTCGGTTGCCGCCTCGGGAGAAGCGAATACGTTCTTTGTTCTGCCACTGCCGTTAGAGAACGAGGCGCTGGTAGCGGCGATGCTTAATATCAGGGCTGCTATTGTCGGGTCACCACTATCTCCTTGCTCAAGCTGCGTATAAAATGCTTTTATCAGAGAGCGAGTGGCGGGCTCGTATATTATAGGAAGCAGGTGAAACGGATTCTCGCAGAAATCGTGAAGGAGCAGTAAAGCTTCATCCCGAGTCATCAAGAATGCTGGTCCGCTGTACGAATACCTGCTCGCGGCCTGTTTGGAATGGGAAGAAGCTGGGGCGACATGAAAGCGTGGAAAGTGTGCCTGGGTAGCGGTCTGCATATGGTATTAGTCTTTGCGCCTGCGAATTAATACGTGTTTATATTATAGGGCGACTTGATTCCGGTTTGTTTAGTAGGTATTCATGAAGTTGCCTTACACTGCGAGGATTTCTTGTATAAGTAGAATCAAGTAGTTTGGCAGCCTGTTGGCGCTCCGCATCGTGGCATAAAAAGCCCGAGGGGACATTGGGGGCTGTGACCTGCTTTGAGGCCGTTGGCGTGGCCGACGACGGGAGGACTTGAGTGGAAGGATTCAGCTGCTCGCCGGATCTAAAGACGACTCTCTCTAATCGATCAAGCCTCGCCAGGACCGATGGACCAGTCTCTAGATTAGTAACACTTGGGGTATGTTAGGTTAGATCGTGTCTCTCTGGAGGTATTACATCGGGCATCAGAACTGTATTACGGAATGGATGCTTACTTAGACTGCGGAATACTAGGCTCAGCAGCTGGCAGTCCCGTGCAGGAAACGCCACGGATGACGCACGAGTGACAAGGCATGTTTCGGTCGCATTTGATCTTTTTGATCCGGCAGTGGACGCAGGAAGTCTGAGGCTGTCGACGTCCCCCACGTTGTCGTTGGGTCTGCTCCGTGGGGCCGGCTACTGTGCATTGCTTGCGTTTCATTTTCAACTCGCTATTGTTGCCAGGGTGTAGATATCAGTGTTTGCAAGAACCAGCAGTGTAACTGCCGACGTTGGTTCCTACTGTTGTCGCGAGCACTCACGGTAGGGTCATTATGGGGAATGGTCGTGTGCGGGACGACCCGTGGAGTTGGAGGTTGGGCTACGCCTTAATTTGCTACCCTGTCGTCCGTCCGGATTATCCGCGGAATATCCGAGCAAAGCACATGGAAGCAACATAGGTCTGCAAAGGCGATGAGGGTGATGATTGCTTTGTTGACAATACTCGGTTCAAGTAAGTATATAAGAGTAAGGCTTCTCGTCGTGTTTTCCTGGCGTTATTTGAATTTTGTAGCCCGTATGATCATTGAAGAAAGCAAAATCGAGCCGACGGAGTTCATGTGTGTATCATTCAGCACATATTCATGATGGCTTCCTCTGTAGAGCCGCCCTCTAATTATGATAGGTGAGCCTTTCTATGCTCCCAATCGCTATGATAGTGGCTGATCGATTCCCTCCAGTTTCCGGTCGTGGCTAGCAGTTGTCGGGGCATCCTTCTCGTTGTTCTGTACAGCCGGCTATCTTAACGCTTTCGGAGTGTATCAGGAATACTATGCGAGTGGCCTTCTGAAGAGCTACTCCAGTTCAGATATATCCTGGATTGGCTCCGTCGCTATTTTCCTGCTATACGTCGGCTCACCTGTGGCTGGCATATTGGTTGACAAAGTCGGTCCCACGGTAAGTAGAAATGCACCAGCAGGAAACCAGCACAACGAACAAGCAGGACTAATACTAATATCAAAACTAGATTTTGTTAGTGATTGGCAGTATACTCATGTTGTTAGCTGTGTTTTTATCATCCCTCTGCAGCGAATACTACCAGCTCTTCCTCTCCCAGGCCGTACTCCTCGGGCTGGGTAGCTCGCTCCTCTTCACCCCTTGTGTGGCTGTCGTATCACGCCGCATGCCTCATCGCCGCGGGCTTGCCCTAGGTATAGTCGTCGGTGGCTCTTCTATCGGTGGCGTCATATGGCCGATTGTTTTAGAACAGCTCCTCTACAATGACGGCGTGAGTTTCGGCTGGGTGCAGAGAGCTGTCGGCTTCATCATGCTACCCATGCTGGCCATAACCTGTATGACTGTTATAGATGTCGAGAAAACAAAGCCGGTAACAGTTCCTTCGCAACACGAGGGGGCATCGGAACAAGGGGACACTGGTGACCCGAAGGGCCAGTCGTCTTCCGAAGAGAAGCCGAAGCCGAAGCATCCCATTAAATCCATGGTCACAGATTTAGCCTTCGCCCTGCTCTGCTTGGGATTGGCGGCCTCGTACCTTGGCTTATTTACGCCATTCTTCTACATCTCGCCATACGCCATCGACAAGGGAGTATCTGCCTCAACTGCCTTTTACCTCATCTCTGGCCTCAATGCATCATCGTTCCTTGGCCGTGTCATTCCAGGCTATTTGGCTGATAAATATGGGCATTTCAACATGTGTGCCCTGGCGGTGCTGTTCTCAGGTATAATTGGGTTCACTTGGACGGCAGCAACCAGTTTGCCAGGGATGGCTATCTGGTCCATTGCATATGGATTCACGTCAGGCGTAGGTCTGCGCCATGTTGACGGACATATACGTATTTAAAGCTAACACATGGTAGGCGATTGTCAGTCTTCAAAGTGCGTGCGCGGGCAAATTGTCGAAGCCCGAACTTCAAGGAATGGGGCAGGGGTTGGTTGTAGGCTCAGTTGCCGTAACGTAAGACATCTCCGCGTCAGCCCATTCCTATGTATAATTCGTCCTGGCTAACGTGCGATAAAAATTGAATAGGGCTCTTGTCGGCACCCCCATCAGCGGCTTGATCCAGTTACATGGAGGGTATCTAGGTCTCGGTATTTGGACTGGAGGGACACTTCTGCTAGGTGGCGTGGCTCTAGTAGGAGCGAGACTGAGGCTAGATCCTAGACTTCTCGCGGCGCATTGAGTTTCTCTTGCAGATTGCAATTTGAGCTTCTCTTGCGCATTGCAATTGGAAAGCCGGCGGTGTTTGTTTCCTCTGAAAAAAAACAGGTATCCTTCGGAGGGTGATTTAGGTGTTTAAGATGGAGAGATTGAGTTGTTAATTGCAAGGTCACAGAAATAACGCGCGAGTGTGTGTTGGTGACGATTCCACTACTTACGGACGACGGATTCATGGGAATCGGGCTGCGCTAGTATTGATAAAAACGATAAAGTCGATAAAATCACTAATCCCTAGCGGTTTAAATCACTGAGTGCTCACTATATGAGTGTGCCCTACTTACCTACCTGCTAATTGCGGGGCGCCGGTACACGCACGTGTACGTATGTACTCGTAAAGCCCCACTTTCTATTCATGGACTCGTATGGAGTGATTTACAACACATTTTGAGAGTCAGGTTCGAGAATGTTTTGCTGTTATTGTGAATCATGATTAAACCGACCTGAAGGCCAACTAAGCTTGTCCATAACAATGGGTATTACCTGCCAGACTGGTGATAGTGTACTTCGTGAGGCAGGTATGGACAATTGATCAACTCTCAGTCTTATCTAGACCTAACCTGATTGGGCAATTGTGCCTGAACGACCCCGCCTCAGGAGCGCTAGGCCTTTTGCCCATGATAGCTAGCCAATGGTAGTCCGCATAGAGTGGCGCTAGGTGGTGACCCGTACCGATCTACTTCAGGGTGGAGACCAGATACGTGGCTACACCTGTGCTATTGCTCTAGCAACGGATGCCCAGCCACATCTTTTATTTACTTGGGTTCTTAGGGCTGGGTTGCATCATCCTATCAGCTCAAGGCTCCAGCTGCAAAACCGCCAATCTTCTCCCCTTCCCTACTTTCTCTCCCACCCCCACGACAGTCTCTCAAAAATCTAACTGTCGCTCGCTTGACAACCACATTCCTGTACGAAACGGCCAGAGGTGACACTAGAGAGCTAGATGCCGTTGGCAATCGAATCCCCACACCCAGACAGTCTCTCTCTATTTCCATTCCAACAAGCCTTCCTAATCTGCTTGGTCTGGAAAGCTTATTGAACTTCTAGGTTACAGTACCCGTCATTTGCATACCTCCCCGACCCTCATCGCGCAAAGAAACAAACACGATCCCTGCCACTGTGTACACGATTTGTCTGACAGGAATTGAAAAGGTTCGAGATCTTCGGCGTCGAGCGCATTCCGATCTCACCGCTACGGAACATCTCCGACGTGGTCACATTCCAGCGCCGTCGCGCCATACGATCGACCACGCCGTCTGCTCCACGAGAGGACAAAGGAGGATAAAGAAACACCCAGTTCATAAATCCCGCACAAATAGAAGGAATGGACACGACAGGGCTTCAGTTAGGCTGGTACCGTGAGTCTATCTCAACCAGACAAAAATGGTGGATAAATTCTAACGATGCCTAGGGTTTATACCGTTCCTGGGATATCACCATGTTTTAATGATTCTGATTGCAGTCTCCATCATATTATTATGTGAGTTAAGAGCGTTCCCTACTCGATTCGACCATGAAATGACCTCGCTGACATGTCTATCGACAGCGCTACTCCTAGCGGGCTGTTCATCATCCTCACCGCTTATACCCGATATCTTCCTCCTTTCCATGTACTACAAGCAATACCAGCCAGTCCCCAGTACTGCGCAAGTCGACTTCAATGTCACTGACGCGATTGCTAATATTGTGGGAAACGCCCACATCCAAGTCCGTGTCGGCTACTTCGGTATATGCGTCAACACGGACGGCGGCTCTTGGCTATGCAACAACAATGCGACCGCGCTCGCCAACGATTTGTCAATCGATCAGGACCCGTTGAATCTCGTTTGGATAGCCAGTCAATTCAAAGACATGGTCGTGTTCCCCTACCTGCTGATCATCGCAATCATATTTGCGTTTGTCTGCTTCTTGCTGCTGGCCACTTTTCCCGGCTGGCATGAAGAGGAGGATAGCGAGGGCTCTGAGCGCGAGATCAAGCCGTTCCCCAGTCGTCCGGTATCCCAGATCGCTCTGGCCATCATCTTCATTGCTTCCATCTTCGTTCTCGTATCGGTGCTATGGCAACACACGGCCTCTGTCGCCGCCGCCATTATCGCACAGGATTTCGGCAATGGCAGCGTTAAGGCAGGAATTGGCAGCAGCGCTCTCGTTATGGGATGGTTCAGTTTCGCTCTCCTCATCATTGTTACCATCGGTTTGCTGGTCATGATATTGAGCATCAGAGTCCTCACGCAATTAACCGATTAACGAATTATTGGGGGTATTTTAATGACCCTTACCTGGCTACACGCAGGAGGGGGGGCTCACACTTTTAGAGGGTATGGGGAACGATTGTGTATATGGTGTCGGCTGAACACGACGCGCTGGAGAAGACGCGTCAAGTGACGGTTGGGAAAGGAATCAACGAGACCGGAATGGCTGGTCTTATTCGCGGTTTTTGGGCTCCGGAGCCCTTTTTCTCCGCAACCACGCACCATGGTGTCGGTACATGTCGCAGATTCCCACCTACTTCAGTCACGTCTATCGGAAGGCAGGCAGCGGAACGGAGTGACCTTAATGAAGATTACGGAGATGCCAATAATGAAAAGATAACGACGGGATAAAAGAGATGAGGAAATCTTTCGTGCGAGCGAAATCGATGACGGCAGGTATCTGCGACGAGGACCGAAAGCTTGCCCATGTGGAATGGGAGTGTGTATAGAACTACCTAGGCCTAAGCATACATGTACTGGGAATACGGAATGGCGTTGCGACTTGATACTTCACTCTAATTTTGCTCTTTCTTGACCTATCGTGACATGAACTGTGATTTGAATCCGCTACAATCTCGTAAGACGACTGAGTAGCTAACGCACTGCGCCTTTAGGTTCCAGTAGGTATGCCATCAACCACGGTGGCCCAAGGGTACGAGGTGCTACTAACAGTTGTTACGCCTTAAACTGTACTTTTCGCCCTTAAACTGCCTGAACCATCCAAGAGGATGTACTGCTATGGTCTAGATATCCTGGCGCTGCTACGTCTTGGGAAGAGTCGTTCTAGAACGACTAATAAATAACCGAAATCCATATACCCCGAATTGTTACATCCTATCAACCTCACGTGCCACTCATAAGTGCTCGCTACCAAGAATCCAACGTGCGGTGCAATCTATGCCATGCCGATACTACATTGCCCCCAATACCCATAGAGTCGTTTCCTAAGCGAGGTATCACAATAAGGGACCATACTGGCAGGGGAAGCCGACGAGTTATAGAGGAGCTGGGCCTAGGTATTGATGTAGCGTTAATTAAGGAGAATTTGAACAACCCCTGACTGGGTAGCTATGGCGAATTGCCAATGGAAGTTAAACGAGAGGCTCGGTGATAGCAGCGGTCTGTCAGGCTGTTCTGCTCCAATGTCCGTTCCAATCACTGTTGAAGGCTGCGACCACGATATTCACCCAAAATCCCCATGCCAGTCAATATAAACGCAAGGCATCGAGGCCCGTCTTGTTCTAACGGGCAGCACTAACAAGAAAACATCTCACGCCTTCTCTTCTTTCGAACCGGAACCATAGACCGACCAAGACGGCAAACGTCTAGTTAGTCGTCAAGCCTGGATATGACAACCCTTTTGCAGACGGGCCGCATGGTGATTCGCCTGCCAATTTCAGGGGCATCGTAGGATCGAGCTTGCTACGATACGGCTCTCGGGAGGCTGATAGGTATACCGGAAGGTCAGGAGTACGGGTTTCCCCGCGTCGGCCTGCGGAGGCTCCATTTAAATGAGCCACGAAAGAGCGCCACTACTTACTAACCCATGATTGTGGGGTCCACTCGCCACTGCTGAGTAAGCTCGTCACTAACGCGCCGACCTGAAGGTCGCAACCTCGAACTTTCAAAGAGATTGCAGCACTACCTACACTAGGTTACTTATATCGGCGACACTATATAACTGCGGAACTTGAGGCGACAAAACAAGCCTTACTGCGAAGATGATTCGAGTCCCTCAAGCAAGACCCTAAGACGATGTATTTCCGCGACCAGCTCATGGAGTAGCATGCGAACCATATCCTCCTTGAAGATATTGCTGCAATAGCTCATCGTGACGTCCACTTCGTCTCTGCCAAGCGATGTCGTAACAACCCAGAGATCACACAAGCCGAACGTCCTCGCCTTCACGTCCACTGTCGCCGCTGCGTTTTCCTGTAGTACCAGCTGGACAGGTGCCTCCTCCAGATTCCGATGCTGCACGAACGTATACATACGCGTTGACGACGGCCAATTGGTGCACTCGCGGACAATATTGAGGAAGCCGTAGCCGTGATGCGGCATCCCTTCAATGTGTTGGCTCTGTACACGCTCTAGCAGGTTTCGGGCCGCGCCGGCTTCCAATTTACGCTCTTCCACGTTCACGCGCACCGGTATAAACTCCAAGCATGGGCCCACGAGACCGTCAGTTGATGAGCTGACGAGGCCTCTAGTGCTTACCACGTGTCCGAAGACGACTGAGTCGGTGTTGCTGTGACGAGCCAGTACCGATGCCCAGGCGGCCTTGAGGAGTGAGGCGAACGTGAAGCCTGATGAGCTTCCTTTGCTTGGACATCGCAATCTCGTGGTTACCTCGCTATCTTCGATATTTCTGGAGGCAGAGCTTGCCTTATTGTGTCTGCCGTTTATACACTCGAGGCTTGTCATGCTACAGTCTCGCAGAAGTGTCGTCCAAAACTGCCGCGTTTCTGACTTAGTCGTGCTAGATAGCTCGGCAAGGAAGCTACTAAACTGCGGCGCTGGACGCCCTAGGGAGAGGCCGAGGTATGCCTTTGAGAGGTCGTCGCAAAGGATTCCGAAACTCATGCCGTCGTAGAGAGCATGCGATAGGCAAATGATTAGGTCGGATTTCTGGCCTCTCTTCACAACAGAAAATTGAACCAGGGGCTTTCCATATCCGGTTTCCGGCATCGCTCCCCCCATCTCCAAGCCAGTTTTAGTGAGGTAATGTATACGCGGTTCATCGCTTAATCTGTGGCGCAGAGTAACATGGTGCAATGTACCCTGATGCTTCACGAAGACTGTTCGTAGAACCCCATGACGAGCGACAAGTCTTTCGCAGGCGTGCTCTAATCTGTGCAGGTGAACTGGTCCCATAAAGGTAAAAGAAAAAGAGTTCATGTATCCCCGTTCAGGGAGCAGTGATGCCTCGAACGCGTCGCGCTCGAATCCTGTGGCGCGCTGTACGGCCTCTATATCATCGGGAGACATGAGCAGCTGCCGAGACACCTCCTCAAGCAAGCCTCGATGAGTGACGCCTGTGAGGGCGATCTGTGTGCGCTGAGTATCATGCTCAACGATGTATCCATCGTAAAATTTTACCAAGTCACTGAGGGACCTTGCACGAAGTGTGTCCACTACCGTGAGACCACCGAAGCCTCGTCTTCGAGCTGCAGCGACGAATCGCAAAGCTAATATTGAGTCTCCACCTAGCTTGATGAAGCTGTCGCTGGTCTTGATTCTGCTCTTTTCTCGACCCAACACCGTCGAGCACAGCTCCTGTATTAGATCTGTACCTGGACTTGTCATTGTCGAACTTGTCGGCGTGGAAATCCCTTGGTCGACGAATGATCGCAATTCTTCAGCATCAAATTTGCTTACCAGTCGCTGCAGAGCATTGCGATCGGTTTTCTTAGCAATAGACTGCGGTATTGTGTGAAGGAGCACAAATGCTGTCGGCACCATATAAGAAGGGACGACAGACTGCATCCTGTCGACGACACTATTGCTTCCGATGATCGTGGAAAGGGTCTTTCGAGCCTGAGGTGTGTCAAGTACGCTGGAAATGGCACTGTCGCCTTTGCTTCCAATATCTTGATCCGGTTTGAGGGACGGTCTAATCGCGATGAAGGCGACTAGTAATGGTGTAAGGCTAGGATTGTTTTTCTTTGGAACGACAACTTCGACTGCTAGGTCATCTACGTTTCCACCTAGGATGTTCCGCAGATTGGTTTCAACATCGCCGATCTCGATTCGATTACCATTTAGCTTCACCTGGGCATCCTTCCGCCCGAAGCACACAATGCTCCCATCATCGGCATACTTGGCGACATCACCGGTTTTGTAAAATCGCCGGGGGCCTTGATCCAAACCATCCCTCATCCTTGAGTCTTTTGCCCACTTAGGATCGAGTACGAACGCCTCCGCTGTTTTCTCAGGATTTTTAAAGTACCCTTTGGCGAGGACGTGGCCTTCGATCAGGAGCTCGCCCGTGCATCCAATTGGAACAAGACGGTCATGGTCTCTGATATCCGCGATCCAAACGTTGCAACCAACTGCAAATCCTATATTGGAGGGATCCGCATCGGGTCTGAGCCTTGAGGTTATGGTCGTCGAGATGGAAGACTCAGTAGGGCCATACACGTTTCTCACGTCAACTATACCGCTCTCGGCCCAGCATCGTAGGGCGCTACCAGTCATCTTCTCGCCTCCGAAATGCAATTGTCGTAATGTCGGCACGTTTGCTGGCGTCAGGGCAGACGCAAGACTTGGCGTGAGGTGTGCGCACGTAACCTGCATGCGGTTCATGACCCCTTCTAGGTCGTTGAGTCGTTCGTATTCCGAAGGGATACACACACAAGCGCCGTAACCCCACGTCGTCAACGTATCCTCGATACTTGTATCGAAACTGTATGTCGAAAACTGAATCACGCGAGCTGCCTCAGAACGGGCCAATACGAATCTGCGGGGCCGGGCACTTGTGCGATAGGAGTTGTGTTGGATCATAACACCTTTGGGCTTCCCAGTTGAGCCGGACGTAAAGATGATATATGCTAGATCCGAGGGAGATCTGGGAGCATGTGCCTGGCCTGTTGCTTGTTTTGCGACGTCGTGGGTCGTGGCCCTGTCACATGTCTTTTCGTTGACGACAACGCGGATGGCACTCGTGGAGAGATCAAGCTTGTTTGTCAGTTCCGAAACGAGGATGGATTTTGGCTGTATTTGGTGTATAATCTCGTTGAGTCGTCCTACAGATTGTGCAGGGTCGGTCGGTACGAAGGCAGCGCCAGACTTGAGAACACCTAGCATGGCTACCATTGCCCAAAGCGATTTCTCGAAGCAAAGCGGAATTATATCCCCGGTACCGATACCGTATTCCCTCGTTAAAACTTTTGCCAGCCGATCAGACTTGTTTTCCAGCCCAGCATAGGTCAAATTTCCATCGTGGGCGCAAATGGCTTGCGCGTTTGGCCGTAGTGCTGCTTGCTCAGAGATCACTTCGTCGATGAATTCGTTTAGGAGTTCTGGTCTGAATTTATTCCATTCGCTGATCTCATTTCGGTCGGACTTACTCATGAAGTCTATCTCGCTTATCGTGGACTCTGCGTCGAGGCTCCAAAGTTGATGAGCGACATGTTCAATTTGACGTAAGATACGCATCATCTGTACAGGAGAGATGATGTCCTGGTCGAAATGGGCCTCGAGCATACTATTGTCTCCATTCAACGAGTACTCGATCACCAAAGGGAGCGTATGATACTCAGAAACTGCGGAATCATTCTCGATGGGTTGCATGACGGCGTCCTTCTCTTTCTTCGTCGCCCATGCCGGTTGAACGACCAATAGGTTTTGGAATTCGCAAAGATCACGGACCTCCTCGCTCAGCCGCCAGATTTTCTGCAAGCCGTGGTGCTCATGCGGCATCATCTCAACTGCGTCTTCCTGGAGTGACTGCAGAAAGGAACCTACAGATTTGTCCTTCTTGATGTGCACTCTCACGGGAACCGTGGTGATGGTAGGCCCACATATACTCTCAATATCCGCCAGTGGCACATTTCGACCACTAAGTGTTGTGCCAAATACGACGGTCTCCGCATTTGTATACTGCGAAAGTACCAAAGACCAAGCAGCCCGCGCTATGATAGCAGGAGTGACGGCATGTGCAGCTTGCATCGCGGTCTTGAGAGTGACCCTTCCGTGCTCCTTTGGAGATGATGTCGGCGCTCCCGGTCTGTTAGGGAAAGGAGTTGGGATTGCACCTCCGAGATAGTGATTCCAGTATGAATCGCGAACTTCGAAAGAGCTGCTGCTGCTCGTTTCCGTAAGATGTCTGATGAACGTCTTGAATTGGGCAGGAGCATCAACCATATGTCCTCTATAAGCTTTCTCAACGGCATCGATGATCATCATGAGCGTCCATTCATCAAAAAGTGCGTGGTGAGCTCTCCAGACAAGCCTGTGGTGACCATTCTCCGCGGTCTCTAGTCTGAGCACTGATAATTCCTTGCCGTTCCCATCTTGTGCCTCTTCCTTCTGGAACACGGTTAGATTCTCGCTTGGGTTTATCACAACTTGCAGAGTTCCCAGTGTAGGAGTTGGCACGAATGCAGTGCGGAGGATATCGATCCGATGGATGATCTGACGCCAGGCTTCCTCAAGTCTATCGATTTTAACGGAAGGGCCCAGATCCCATTTCTGCTCCATAACGTAGGCATTTTGCGACAGAGAAGAGGCCGCGAGCATGGCTTCTTGAAGTGGTGTACATGGATATATATCCTGGACCGATCCCGGGGGGTGTCCTAAGCTCGTCGCGCAGTATTGCAACAGGTCCTCCCGTTCCTTCGGTGTGCCCTGAATTAGCTCCAATTTAGGGGGTGTTGACAGCACAAGGTCTTCGGCCGCGGGCTTCAGGTCCTCGTTACTCGATTCGAGAATAGTTGCCATATTTCGTAGTCGTGGCTTCTTAAAAATCGCGGTCACCGGAATCGGGGCGTCTCGGAGACTCTCAGCAGACATAAGTGTAGCTAATCTTATGGCTCGAATTGAGTCACCGCCCATGCGGAAGAAGTGGTCGCTCATTCCTATACCATCCACGGACACGCCCAACACCTTCGCCCATAGCTTTTGTAAAATTGCTTGGGCTTCTGTCCGGGGTGGCTCCTTCAGGTCAGGTTGGATTCCATCTGATGAATAACCTTTTTCTACGCCGAGTTCCGCGAACGTTGAGTCTGCCACCACAGCCCGGAGCTGTTTGCGATCTAGCTTGTTGCTAGCCGTCTGAGGTAGCTTGTTTATGCGTATGAACAATGCGGGAATCATGAAAGAGGGCAGGCGGTCTTTCAGCTCGTCTCGGCAACTTGAGAAGTCTCGTATCAAACCGGAGACGGCTCTTTTTGGGCTGGTATCCCGGTTTTCCGTATCTTCTCGATCATCTATCACCGTCGATGATGAGGATGACGGCAGAGAAGGGAGAGTCGACTCTAATTCTTCGACGAATGCCACTAGGCATCGTGGGCCGCCACGCGGCTCAACGATCTCAGCAGCTATACGTGATTCGGGGAGGAGCTGCGACACATGATACTCGACCTCGTTCAGTTCGAGACGCTGACCGTTTAGCTTGGCTTGGGAGTCAACTCGGCCCACAATTCGCAGAGTTCCATCCGACTCGTATCTAACCAGATCGCCCGTCTTGTAGAACCTGTTTCCGAAGACCTCAAAGACCTTGGAAGTCAAGGTACTTGCCCACTTCGGCGCGGCGATGAAACTTTTCGAGGTCTCATTCGGCTGGTAAAGATACTCACGGGCAAGCTGGGTACCCTGAAGGATGAGCTCACCAATGAAGCCGAGAGGGACAAGAGCATCGGGGTCGAACGGGTTGACTATCCAAGTAAGAGTATTGATACCCTTTCCGATATTGCTCGGATCATCTGTCGGTGATTCGATAGAATGCATCGTGGAGAAGAAAGTGTTTTCAGCCGGTCCGTAGGCGTTTATGAGGTGCAGATGCCGTGGACGACGTGGACCGAAATCAAATGAGCCTCCATTACCCCATTTTTCAAAAATTGCCTTCGTGGGTGCTTCGCCAATCATCATCAAGGTCTTAACGGATGGAATTTCCTCGGGGCCGGACAGAAGATGCATTGTTGACGGTGTCATGAACAGCCAGTTGATATCGTTCGCGCGGACTGTGTTTGCGAGTTGAGACTGATCGGCGTCGGAGATTATCAAGCAGCCTCCATGGGCAAGACTGAAGAAGATCTCGCTTGCGTGTATATCAAATGGAAACGCAGCATTCTGAAGAGCTCGTGTCTCAGGACCAAAGTCCATGCCAGGACCGAAGCCGGTAATGGCATTGACAACTGCCTTATGCTGTAAGAGGATTGTTTTGGGCACCCCAGTGCTTCCGGATGTGAATAACACGATCGCCGGGTCGTCAGGATCAACTGGCTCCAAAACATTATCCTGTGGCAATGAAAGACTTTCAAGGAATTCCCGGTTGATGACTAGCGTCTCGGTGTCGAATCGGTCTCGTTGGTCCGCGTCTGTGACGACGAGCGTAGCACGGAGTTGCTTCACCAGTTGGGATAATCGCTGAGTCGGGAATGTAGGTTCCAGCGCTACATATGCCTTCCTTGCCTTTTGGATTGCGATCATGACGACGGGAACCCACCGAGATCGAGAAAAGCAAATTGGAACAACCTCTACAGCGCCCAACGCCGCGAAGTGTGTCTGCAAGTAGATCGCAAGGCATGATGAGTACCGCTCAATCTCCCCATAGGCGAGATTTCCATCCCAGGCCTCGATTGCCGTCTTTTTTGGATTTTGCTGAGCTTGGGAAGATATCATCGCCGGTATAGTCGAGCGAATCGGTAGAAGAACACTCGATAACCCATCTTGGTTCCAATTCAGTATCTGCTGTCTGTCCCTGGGACTACAGAGATCAATATCTGCGAGTATTGTATGACTATCGGTTTTGCTAAGCTGTTCATATGTATAGCAAAAGGAATTCACGAGGCAATCTATAAGGAACTGCGAAGCGACACTGGAATCAAATACTGCTTGAACGGAGAGCTTGGATCTGCTCGGGTGAACTTCGAGGACCAAGGAATGCGAGTAGTATCCGCTCTCGAATTCATAAGCGGGCTTATTCGACAGCGGTACAATCGCGCTCTGGTCAGACTGGTTGTCGGTCGATCCAGTACTGGTTGGCGCTGGGAACACTGTGATTAAGCTATCGAACTTTGAAGCTTTCTCATTGATTGTTGCAATTTTGGTCAATCCAAATTGCGCATGCGACACGGTGTCGATCAACCGTCGTTGCAAGGTACGAAGGAGATCATGGATCTTTGCTTCTTTTTGAAGTCGCAGACGCACTGGAATTGTCGCAATACATGGTCCCATGATCTCGTTGATCTGCGGTATGTCTAAATTTCGCTCAGACAGAACCGACCCGAAAACAACGTCATCCGCGGCCGTGAACTGCGAGACAACGAGTGCCCATGCTGCATGGAGTCTGGTGGCATCGGTGATTCCCCCAAAAGTACTGCTACTTGGGATGGAAACATCAATCTCGAATGTCTTCGACTTCTCGATGCGTTTCTGACTGGAAGCAAATAAGTTCGTTGGTTCAACACCATCGAGCTGCTCGGACCAAAATTGGCGATTTTTCGCATCGTCTGTTCGATTTACATGAGCGATGAAGGCACCGTATGGAATTATTCTCGATGCCTGCAATCGAGAACAGTACGCTGTGTTAATCTGTTCACATATCAAGTCCCAGGTGAAGGCGTCAAAAATTGCATGACTCGCGTAGCAGGTTATTTCCGGCTCAATTCCTCCCAGAACCTCGAATTGCGATAACGGAGAGCACGATTCCCAGGGTCTGACTTGAATGACTTGGTTACAAGTATGGTTGGTCGATTCATCCGAATCCGCCGGACTTAACACGGCTTGAAAATAGCCAAAGCCATCAACGTAGAGTATACGTGTTCTAAGAATGGAATTCGCTGCAACTACCTCTTCACAGGCACGTCTCAGTCTGGCCAGGTCGACATTTAAGTTCGAGGACAGCTTGAAGCGATGTTCTGCAACGTATGAGCCAGGCTGGAGGGACGAAAGTGCCATTATATCTTCCTGGAACGTGGTGCACGGATACACATCCTCGATTTCGGCGCCAGGTAGCTGTTGATTTATAGCATTTAAGACACTGGAATGTTGTTTCCACGACCCCAGCATTGAGAATGGCTCCGGAAGAGACACGGACGCGAGAGCTGCGGGCGCCTTGGAGGGTGGAACCCCCCTATCCAGAACCAAGGCGAGATCGCGCAAAGTAGGCCGTTCATAAATATCGGGGACACTGATGCGCATATTTCGCTCGCGGCAGAGCGCAACAAGACGCATGGCAATAACCGAGTCGCCGCCGAGTTCGAAGAAATTTGATGGACCTGTGACTTCGAATTCTCGTGGCAGGCCTAAAACTTCGATCCATGCATGTGCCAAAGCAGCTTCAAAAGACCCGGCCGACGACTTTTCTTGGCTATTGGAGAGTGGCGGGCCTTGGTTTACCGGGCTTAAATGGGAGACCCGACAGTTACGCAGTTCATCGGCGGTCATCTTCTCCACCATATGTCGAAGCTGTCTTCGGTCCCGTTTGCCTGTCATTGTGGTTGGAAGTGCGTCAATGGGAACGATGAGAGCTGGGACCAAAGGGAGAGGTAGCAACGCGCGAAGCTTCTCGACGATGGATACCGTCATCTCTTGCCACTGCTCCTGTGTTTTTGCCCTACTCGGCACGCAAAAGGCAACCAGTGTTTGTCTCCCTTCCAGTTTGATGGCCTCCACGGATGTGTCTCTGAGAGTTTCAGCTCCAGCAGACATGACTTTGCTTTCGATCTCGGCAAGCTCGATACGAATGCCGTTGACCTTGACCTGTTGGTCTCGCCGCCGCAAGAAGGTGAACGAACCGTCCTGGTTCGACCGTACAAGATCTCCCGTTCTGTAAAATCGACTGCCTGGTTTTGCCCATCGGAGATCGGTCACGAAGGCTTCAGATGTCGCTTGTGGGTTTTGTAAATATCCACGTGCTAACATGGGCCCTTCTAGCAATAGCTCGCCAACTGCTCCCAGAGGCATACGGACATGGGGGTCCTCGGCCTGCGTCACCCAAGCTCTCCCACACGTCATCCATCCGATATTGCGTGTATCTTGGGGCACGGCCCTTGTCACGGTACTCCAATTACAACACTCTGTTGGCCCGTAAGCATTGATGAGATGGGCTTTGGAAGAAGCCCACCTGTCGTATAGAGTCGAGCTTGACACCTCGCCGCCAACAACCAGGACTTCAAGGCTAGGAACCTTCTCCGGAAGCAGCAAGTTCGCTAGCGACGGTGTCACGTTGATGTTATTGACAGCATAGCGGTTTATTGCTCCGACAATGTCATTCAGACGTTCGTCTTCGGATGGCATGACTAGAGTTCCTCCCGCCATGAATGTCGTGCATATGTCTTCGATCGAAAGGTCAAAAGCAAATGCGCTAATTTGTAATACACGGGACCTTTTATGCCTCTCGAATTGGTTCAATCGTGCAAGGGCGCTTGTCAGGTGGGCGTTATGCTCGATCAGTACACCCTTGGGAGTGCCAGTCGTTCCGCTGGTGAAGAAACAATAGGCCACGGAATTCGAAGGCACACGTGGTAACGAGACCTCGTGATCTGATACGGACAAAGTGTCACTCGTGATCCCACATGGTCTCATCTCGAGTGACTCGTCTAGACCAACGACGAACTTCACGCTTTCAGGCCATGATCTGGTGTCGCCAGGGGTAACCAAAACCACTGGGGCCTGAAATTGCCCAAGGATTTCCTGGTGCCTGGACGGGGGGCTTTTGATATCAATAGGAACAAAAACGCCACCGGCGCGAAGGATGGCTAATATTCCTATGACTACCCATACGGACTTTTCAGCGCATACAGGCACGAATGTTCCAACGCTAACACCTGCTCTTCGAAGTTTGAGAGCGAGGCCCTCGGATAGCTGATCGAGTTGTCGGTAGGTGAAAGAACCATCCCAGCCTACTACCGCTTCTTTTTCTGGTTTGCTTCGGCAGACGTCGAGGATATAGTTGTGTACAGTCTCATCACGTACTTCCATGATCGTCTCATGACGAGGATGACTGACCTTCGTAGGCTCGGCAACTGGAAGGGGTGGGAGAGATGATATGATGTCTTCTGGACGACCGTCCGCAAGAGCGCAGAGTATGTGCTCGAGATATTCTAAGACGACCTCCCCTGATCCGATCGCGGCCGGGATGTATTCTATACAGATATTGAGTTGGTCACCGCGAGGGAAACACTCTACCCAGCAAGGATACGAGCCCAAGCTTTCATCTTGCGTGAACGTAGGGTCAAGCTCCATATCCACGTCCGGAGTTTCTGTGGGGACGACCTCCGGCTGTATGACGAGAAGCGTCTGTAATAAGCAGCCTCGTTTCTCATCGTTGCCAAGCTTTGAGATATTTTGAAGTCCGAAGTGAGCATATCGAGACGTCTCCATGACTCTTTGTTGCGTTAAACGCAGAAAGTCCCCGATTTTCGTTTCACGGCTGAACGGTAATCTGACGGGACATGTTGCTAGCATGGGCCCGGCAATCTTCGATGGGTCGCAACGAGTGGATTCCCGTCCTGCGACCACGAGACCGAAGATGACATCGTCGCTGGCTTGGTAGATGCCCAAGAGTAAGGCCCACGCAGCTTGGATATACGTCGAGAGTGTCTGATTATTCATCTTATTAGACAATCGCGATATTTCCATGTTTCGTGAGCATCGTACCCACTGAGTCTTGACAGTCAGCGAGGTAATTGACGTTGGCGGTGGCCAGAATGGAGTCGGGCTGTGCTCAAGCGTTGATGTCCAAAAGTTCTGATGTTCTGAAACCCCCGTCGCGTCTCTTCGCTCAAAGATAGCCACTTGGAAGGGTAAGTTTGAAGGCAGTGGCTGATTTCTATAGGCTGCCTGGAGGGTCTTTATGATAATACGCAGAGTGAAAAGATCGATGATCGCGTGATGCATCGTCAAGGCAAAGTATCTCGTCTCATCATCGCCGATGTGGAGAGTAGCGATAGCTGATCGAACCATGGGATCTCCAGTCTTGAATGGCCTTGTTTTGTCTGATTCCAAATAATCTGACAAACTCTCATGAAAGGAAACTGGAATTGGGACATTCACGACGGCCTGGAGGATCCCTTGCGACGCACTCACGAAGAAGCGCGTTCGCAAGGTTTGAATGGTCGAGGTGGTCTTTTCCCAAGCGGCTTCCAGCTGGTTCTCATCGATGCTTGAGCCAAGTTTGAACACGTATCTAGCTACGTTGGCGCGAGGATCTCGGGATGATACGCCTATCATGCCTTCTTGAAGAGCCGAACAAGGAAACACGTCCAAGACTGCATCCTCGTTGACGCTGCAGGCCTCGGCGGCTTGTGACCGAATAAGCTGACTAGTTCCAGGTTGTAACAGAGAAAATGGAGCGGGTATGACCGACTCAAGTTGAGCGTGCCCCAGCGATAACATCAGAAGTGCCATTTCCTTGAGGGTTTGAGAAGTCATGATATGATTAATTGGGAGATGTTTGCCTTTCCGGCGAATATTCGCGACAACGCTCATCGCTTTCACGGAATCTCCGCCGAGTTGGATAAAGCCTTCATTCGCATTGATATCCGCGATGTCCAGTCCAAGTTCCTGCGACATCGCCTCTCCTATGATCCGTTCATTCTCCGTGGTGAGAGGCTCAAAATCCCGCTGGTAAAGCGTAAATAGTCCCTCCTCGGACTTCGACAGACTGGTCAGAATTGAAGACAACTTGGCGACGTCGACCTTGGAGTGCGCATTTAATGGGATTTGCGTCACGGGGATGAATAGTGTCGGGATGAGAAATCCTGGAATAATGCCCTGCAAAGTCTCACAGGCGCTTCGCAACTCTGCTCGCAACTCCTCGGTCATCGTGGCGATAGCCGCACCACCCGAACGAGGCGGTTGAGGACGGGCGACGATGAAAGCCACCAGTTCATGCCTCCGTTGTTTCTGAGTGATCGAGAATCCCTCGAACAGCGCGACGAAGTCATGTATCTTGGTCGTCTTGGAGAGGAAGTGGTATCTTATCTCGTTGAGATCCACCTTTTGGCCACGGATCTTGACTTGACGATCTTTACGACCGACGATGCGGTAAGATCCATCTTTGCACCTCGTCACCAGGTCACCCGTGAGGTAGAAACGCGGCTTTCCTTGGCCTAGATTCGTACGATCATACCAAGTCGGGACTTGAATGAAGGCAGCTGACGAAGTTCGCTCATCGTTCAAGTAACCCCTGGCCACGTTTGGACCCTCTATAAGGAGCTCCCCTGTGACGTTATCTTGCTCCGGCTTTAGGATATTGGGGTCTTCCGGGCTGACGACATGTCCTACGTTATAACCACGGAGTGGTATTCCGACATTTTGCACATCAACATCTTCATTCGGAACCTCTGCGAATGAGAACCATATGGTGGACTCGCAAGGGCCGTAACTATTGATAAGCCGCCGGCCCCTCCACCAGCGTCTTACAATGTCCTTGCTTGTTCCTTCACCACCCAGGGTGACAGTCTTCAAGCCTGGCATCTGGGCTGGGTCCAAGGTTCTGGCGACTGATGGAGTGAAAAAGGCCCAGTTTGCTCCGACGCGATTGACGAAGGCTTCGGTGCCTTCAAGGCGCTCCTCTTCTGTCGGCATGCATATATATGCGCCTCGAGCCAGCGCTACTATAGTTTCGACGATACTGACATCTATGTCTTGAAGTCAGCGGGATATCATCACATGATGCCCGGTATTAATGCAATTTCCGTACCGAAGGTGAACGAACACCATTGAAGCACTCGCGTATCGGGACCAAGGCCTAGGTAAGGTCCCCATCTATCTGACGCAAAGATCACGTTGCCATGCTCATAAACAACTCCTTTCGGCTCTGTCATTTTGTTCAGCGAGATAAGATACAGTGACGGAATTGTGACGGAGGAAACTTACTGCCAGTAGATCCGGAGGTAAACAGAACACAAGCAGCATTACTGTTGGTAGGGATGGGGAATACACCAGGTGTCTCGTTGTCTTCACCTAGCTCTGCTATGTCATCAATCACATCGTCGCCAAGAACGATCTGATTTTTACAAAGTCCTTCGGTGGGTATCTTCTCGTCAACGCCGCACACAAGCACATTCGACCCGCAGGCCTCGATGATTTCCCTCTTTCTCTGCAGAGGTGCGCTCGGTAGGATCGCAGCGAATGCAGCCCCACATCGCAAGATGGCCAGTATAGCCACAATGGCGTGCACCGACTTTGGGAAACAGAACGGGACGAAGCTTTCGAGACCAACTCCGTGATGCTTCAGCTTCTTTGCCACACGGAGAGATCGTTCCTTCAACTCTCCGTAAGACACCTCTTGGTTCTTGAAGAGAATGGCGCCTTTTTCTGGGTGAAGCGCGACACACTCGTCGAATCGGTGTAAGAGGCCGCCTGATGTGAGCCCCCATTCACTCGAAGGTCGCGACATTTGACCCGTTGAATCCAAAGTCATAATTGCGTTAAGAATGCAGATGATCAAGGTGGTCGGCAGTGATGATATCGGTTCCTCGGCTAGAAGACAACAATATTTGACGAGGTCTATGAGAGACACCGAACGATATATCTCGCCAGCACAAACACCAAGGTCCCGTTACGTATCGTGAGAGAGCGCGATATCGCATATTTGAATCTCATCTACATCTCACGTTATGAACATGCACTCTATGATATGGCTTCCGGTTCCATCTAAGGCCAACGAGTGGATATAGCGTGACCCTAAGCCGTGGTGAGCTTTCGGGATCTACGTGAGATTGCCTACCTACCTATTGCTGACGGACATCACCGTTGATACAGATGCATCACCAAGAATACCGTCCTCAATACTCTTCATCCCCGACGTTAGAAAGCACGCTGTACTCTATCCGTTCAGCCTATATTAGCTTGAAGATCGTCAACGTATTCGCAGATGAATTGATAATACGATCTTGATCAAGCTGCGGTGATGTCTGAGTAAGCAGGTATTATCGCCGTTTCGATCCGTAGCGGCAGTTCACGCATGCGGTGTATTGCGGTGACCTGTGGCAAGGCCCTTCTTCTTCTCCCTGGGGAACTTGTCTGTGTGCGGATAGAACTTTCATGCTGTCGCAATATGCTTGGAACGAAGGAGACCACCTTGGTAAGCAGACTACCGTAACACTGACCACCGAAAATGGCCACTGCAGCATCCTCGGAATCTTTCCCGCGCTGTCTTAAGAAAAGAAAAGAAGTCCAGGCCCTTGACGGAGTTCGAATGCCGGGGACCGTAGCTGATAAGCTGCAGTCCCGGGTGAGGCTGATCTGACAATTTGAATTACAGGCTCATGCAAGAACCGGACCGTTGGGGGGAGGTAAGCAGCCGGTGTGGGAATATCATCTTTGAGTCATCCATCGTGAATGTTTTGGGTGTACAGCATGGCGGGGGTACAAGTGCCAAGGAAGAGAGTCGGCATATTTAGTAGTCAAAAGGTCAACCCTAAGACGCCGGCAGCTGGAGAGGAAGATTCGTTATGCCATCTTCTTCTTCTTCTTCTTTTCTTCCATAGCAATGGCGTGGCTATCATCACAATTGCTCCTTATCATCGCCATCCCGGGCGTCGTCGTTCTTTACGAACTTATACGAAGACAATGGACGAGATCGAGCAAAGGCCAAACTCGCCCGCAGCTAATAGATCTCGAGTCTAAGACCCTTCCTGGGAGGGATATCTACAGACATGTAGGCGAAGCTCACAATTTCGACTTTCGAAAAGAACCGCAGCGCGGATACCGACCGTTCATCAATAGTCCACACGTGGCTATGGGTATGTTTTTCCCTCCCTCAATCCTGACTAAGACACATCATTGACGCCATTCCGCAGGCATCGAGAAGGTTCAGAAGGATGATTGGATTCAAATGGACCGCGGCTACCTTGACCGTCTGGAAGAGCGCATTGGCACGATGGAAAAACATCCTCAGTGGGCCATCGGAGTCAACGAGATCAGCACGCCAGCCATCCTCGAGCTCTTCAAAGAGGTCTTGATCAAGCATGTTCCGCAACGCTTCCCGACCATGTTTCGTCTACAGGGCAACACCTTGACGAACCTGGTAACGAAGAAGAGCTACGATATGGAGAAGGCTCAGAAAGACCCGGTGTACGCCCTCCAGACATTATGCAGGAACCTCGAAGAGGACTTCTACACGATGTGCCCTGACGGAGAAGGGCACTGGCGCTTGCAGGGCTACATCTCGTGTTTCCCAGGCGGTTTTGACGGCCCATCGCGCATTGGCATGTCGTTCAGGGACATTCACGTGCCTGTGCCTCATTACGAAGAGAGAATCGCCAACGGTGTTGACAAGTACGTGCGCCGCATGAAGGTCGGCGAATGGATCCAGCGCTTCAACGTGAGTAGTTTCCACGCAACCCCTCTCTGCTATTACGTCGTTCCTAACTTTACACTCGTACAGTGGAGTCTCCAGGTAGACGGTAAAGATCTCTTCCGTCTAGACGGCAATAACTTCTACCCTGAGAAGGGCCACACCATGCCGGACGAGTCAGAGGAGATCGACATCGACCAGTGTTGGCTCCGCTATGAACGTCAATGTCTGACGGTCCTGCCGGAGACAAAAGCGATTGTCTTCTGTGTACGCCTGTATATGACCAGCCTGCGTGATATCGTCGCGGAAGGCAATGGTGTGAAGCTTGCCGACGCTATCGATTCTATGCCAGAGAAGTTGGGTGACTACAAGAAGCGACCGTTCTGGCGTCGAGACATTATGAAGTTCTTACGTCAAGAATCTTGATGGATAAAGCATGAGAGCTTGAGGGATGGTGCGGTGGAATAGGTGGCCGGTGGTCATCTGATTATGTGCGCCGCGCAAGTCAGCGCGATATGGCAGTAATGGTTCGGTGCTGTACGCGGGGAACCCCACGATTCATGGATTTGCTAGCATTAGCATGCGAAGTATGGTAGAATAAAGATCTGATGATGAGTTTGAATGGAATCAATGGTGTCAATGGCGTCGTTTACAGATCCCGTTTATGAAGACAATCATTCATTACTCTGCCGCCGTGGCAGTTGAATTATGTAAGAGAAGAGCTGATTGCTATCTAATTACACTTTTGCGTAGCCTAAAATTATCTATAATGGTCATGCTCGAAGTCATTGGCGACCCTTGAGCATTTGTTTGGCAGGCGTCAACAACCCGCATTTACACGATGATGCTTGCTTTCATATTACGTATATTCCTCCTGAGCTCGACGATACGTTGGAGCCGGGCGTCGTCTTCAAAGGCATGATTCTGTCGGCACCATACATAGTACTAGCAGGGACCTGTAAGATCCCCTTCCGAGGTTTCTCAAGCGATACTGTAGCAGAAACTGTAGGTACGTAGAAGTGCGCCAACAGAAACTTGGCGGACTGGTACAGGGTGACTAAGTCCATAGCGATGCTCGCTTCAGAAATCAGAAATGATTCGCTCCCCGGGGATCCTGTACCACGGACATCTGTGGGACTTGGATTCCGCTTCCCTCCCATGCGACCAATCAGAACACCGTACCGTTTACCGTTTTGGGAGAAGAATGCCGTGTCGAGCTCCGGTGCTTGCATAGGCGGGTGGGGGCCCTGGCTGCTTTTTCTAGCGGGGCCGAGGTATCTGAACCCCGGGCAGAAACCGGGCCGGGGAAGCAGAAGGCGGTGCTTCCCCAACCAGGGGAACATTTTGGTGATCACGTAAGTTTCTCATACGTTCCCGGTACGGTGGTACGGTAAAATGCAGCTTACAAAGGATACCAATTCCGTGAGAATCCTATCTCTGACCCTTTTACAGACTGTACATGTCGAGCCTGATACCAGCTTCTGCTACGTGTAGCAACTACCGTAGGTAGCGTATGTATGTAACAAGTGCCGACCCTTGCTGGAGATCGACTCTGCTATTCCGGATTACGTACATAAAACCATCGTAAATTACCGGCAAATCACAGCCTCAGGTATGGCCTCGGTATGAAAATGACGATACGCATTAACTACTGGAGTTACGGTCTGTGATTATTCCGTACTTACAACACCAGGTCTGAGACAAAAATTCCCGAGGTCGGAGTCTTGGACATACTACGTAGTACAGATTACATCCATACTCCGATAAGACCATTTGTTTTTTTTGGTTACACAACAGACCTGTGGCTTACCCAAAGCGCTAACCGTATACAGCTATACTTGTCAATTGTGGTCGTAGTCCTCGTCTGTTTGATCAGGACATGTCGACAATATCTGTCTGCCCAAGCGCGACATTCACAAAACCTGACGACAAAAGTTTTGGCAAATTCTAAAGCGCCCGAGATGGTAGCATACAGTGCAATCATGAAAATAACCTTGAGCACGTAAGTGGGGTTTACCATGTACTAGCGCAAGGACCACGCACCCAATCGCTTGGTACCGCTACCTATCCGTTCCTCGGGCCGGGTGCACTAATATATCTGGAGATCCCTAAGTATATCTGTTAGCACTACTAGTATTTAACCCTAGTGAGATTATACGTAATTACTGTGCCTGCCCTGATGCCCAAAGGTGGTGCTGGCTGATGAGCAGAACAAAAAAGATCCGACAGTGCAGCAGATTCCAGCACACTGAGTAGGGACTTATTATAGCGATAAGGGACCTAAGGACAAAGGACACCATCCATCACGCATGTATGTACAGTTTGTAGTCCGTAACCTAATGACCTATGAATGCCGGTGTTAGTCCGTACCTAGGTAGGTACTTGCTCTGCTTATGTAATAGTTATCCGCTATCACTCGTGCCAGGATCGACCTAGCGTAAAGCGGTAAATCTACACAGTAGCGGCTAGTCACAGCGCTTTTCCTTTGATTCCAGGTTATTAACACTGTATCGATACCGGCCTGTAATCTTGCCTTTACTCCAAAACATTTGTCGCCCATTCTTTGTAGAAACGGAATTTCCACCTGCACAATTGTGGTCTGTACCCTGCCATACCCTTCACGGCACACGCATCAGCAAATGCGTCAAGTTTCATCCCATCGCGAGGCATTCCATCAAAAATTCATCACGTGAACATCATGGATGCATCGACGGTGGCCAATGCAAGCAACGAGAGCGACGCTTCTGTCGTGGGAAGCTCAGAAAAGACGGCCGAAGTAGCTGCTCCTGCCACTGCGACCGAGCCAACCACAGCACAGCCAGAGAGCTCGGACGGTGACGGTGCCGGTGCCGGTACCGGTGACGATGACGACGGAGACTACCTCCGGGTATGGGAGTTGATCCCCGTTTTCTTTGCCATGTCACTCGCCATTTTCATTCTAGGTCTTGTAAGCCATCCTTCTCGTTCATCGTAAATCATTCCGTTTGCTAATACTCAGGACCTAGGACAACACCATTGTGGGCACGGCGACTCCGACGATCACAAATGAATTCCATTCGTTGACGGATTTCGGTTGGTACGGTTCAGCGTGTAAGTCGCCTTGACTGATCCCTGATCAATGGCACCCGCGGCTGCTTGTCGCTAGTGTACCCTCAGTTGACACTGAAATTCAATAGATCGGCTCTCTACATGCTCAAGCCAGTTTGTGTTTAGTAAAATATATGAGCAGTGGCGGGTGAAATGGGTTCTCATCGGAGCCGTGGTCATCCTTGAAATCGGATCCGTCGTGTCTGCCGCGGCGCCGAACTCCCCGGCCTTCATCGTCGGACGGGCCATCGCCGGTTCCGGCTCTGCCGGGATTCTCATTGGTGTCTTCGTGTAAGTCCCTCTCAGTCCCTCTTCAGATCAGTCTATTGCCTGTCTTTTCTTCTCTGACTCTCGATTTCCTCAGGGCAATAACCCATTCTGTCCCGCCTCGCTGGCGACCTATTTGTAATAGCACAATTGGAGGCCTCGAGTGCATTGCTATGATTGTAGCACCCGTGATTGGTGGTGCTCTAACAACCTATGTCACGTGGAGATGGAAGTGAGTAAATGACCCTGCCACGGTCCATATTACTTGTGTCGCTCGTCTTCTAATAAGCCCGGGTGCAACATAGCTTCTGGCTTAACCTTCCAGTGGGCGGAGTGACGATTCTCATCCTCGTCGTGCTCTTCAAGAATTCGAAGAATCAGAAAGTTCCCGAGGGTTCTTTCATATCCAAGCTCAAAAAGCTCAACCTTTTTGCTCTTTCCATTTTCACGGGAAGCATTGTCTCCCTGCTACTGGCTTTAGAATGGGGTGGCAGTACGTACAGATGGAACAGTCCCAGAATCATCGCCCTTTTGGTCGTGGCCGTTGTAACTTTCGTCGGCTTTATCACCTTCGAGGTGCTGCGGGAAGATCGAGCTACCATTCCCAGATCAGTTTTATTCAACAGAACCTCGGGACTCTGCATTCTGTTTGCCTTCTGTACGTCCGCAGCTTACAATGTCGTTGATTACTTTGTAAGTCGGATCCGAATTTGCTCTGATAGCTGGTGGTTAGTCACAATCATTAACTCGTCTTTGACAGTTGCCCATCTGGTTCCAAGCCATCAAAGGGGCCTCCGCAGCCGGATCTGGCGCCATGCTTCTCCCATCCATCATCGGTCTTTCCGTAGCGGCAATCAGTTCTGGCTTCATTGTATCCTTCTTCGGCTACTATACGCCACTCATGGTTCTCGGCTCGACCATGATGGCCATCGGATATGGATTCCTCACAAGCTTCACTCCAGACACAAGCACCGCATCCTGGATTGGATTCCAAGTCTTGTTCGGAGTCGGCATCGGATTCGCGATTTCTCAACCTTGGACGGCGATTCAGTTCGCGCTCCCCCCTGACGATGTTCCGGCCGGGTTGTCGTCCATCTCGTTCGCCATTAGTATCGGCGCGGCGCTGATCATCTCCATCTCGCAGAATATCTTTACGAACCTCCTTCGTGATGGCTTGTCTAGCGTCCCTGGTGTAGATGTCGACGGCATCATCATTCACGGAGCGACGGACCTGCTTAAGATCATAACGCCGGAGCAAAAAGATGGAGTGCTCAACGCGTATAACTGGGCGGTCACGAGAACCTTCTGGGCCTGCGTGGCCGTGGCCATTGTTGCTCTTCTGGCCGCGCTATTCATGGAGTGGAAATCTGTTAAGGGGCCCAAGACAGCGAAGGATGAAGAGGCGCAGCCACCTGAGAAAAAGGAAGAGGAACGTGAAAAGGAAACTGCCGCTGCGTAATGGTATAGCAGGATGATGTCTGGGGAAGTTATCTTGTGTACGATGTGAACGGAAAAAAAGGTCTCAAGATTTGATTTCATGATCTGCACCTCACACCGCTTCCCATGAGGAAGAGTCGATGCTCATTCTCATTAAGTGGTTCAAGGCGCAGGCCTGACGATGCCGGGTATTGAGGTACGGCTGTTGGCTTTAAACAGAGCTTCATATAGATCGATTGTCATGCGTAGATAGACAATACAGTAGACGTGGCCGCGCCAGACGTGACTCGGGTTCTCGACCAGCGTAGTCAAGGCCCGTCACCACGATCCAAAGAGTCAAAGACCTCCCGTCGTTACAAAAATCTCCTACAGTCTCCTGAAATAGATCACTCTATTGATGGGTAATCAAATCATTGGAGATTATCTAGTGGAAGTGAGAACTGAAGACGCATTCGACGTGCAATATATATTGTTTTTATGAGAGCTACTGACTTGGACTATATTTCTAGTTATTCTAGACCTCTCAATGATTCATCCAACTCACTAGTTGTAAGTAGGCGATCCCAGAATGATTCCTACCTTGCTTTCGACAGCATCATAGGTTTCAACCAGAAGTCTGATGAGTTCATCTAACTCTTCATCCGAGATGATGTACGGCGGCGCAACAATTATATGATCGCCCACGAATCCATCCACCGTTCCCGCCCCCGGATACACCGTCAAGCCACGCCGCAGCGCCTCGTCCACCATCCTGTGCGTGAAGCGCAGACTCGGGTCGAACGTCTCCTTTGTCGCCCTATCTCGCACGAACTCGATACCCCAGAACAAACCCTTGCCGCGGATGTTACCCACAAACAAGCGCTGGCCGAGGGCAGACCCCAGCGCGTCTCTCAGCCATCGGCCTTTCTCCTTCGAGCGAGCAACGAGGCCATCACGGCGAATTATCCTCTGCACAGCCAGAGCAGCAGCGCAACTCACACCATGCGCCTGGTACGTGTGCGAATGATTGAACAAGCCGGTACCTTTTTGCAGGACACGGATGATCTTCTGATGAGCGAGCACGCCCGCAATGGGCGCATATCCGCCGCCCAAGCCCTTGCCGAGCGTGAGAATGTCCGGGTAAACACCCTCACCCTCCTGCTCGAAGGCGAAGAACGTGCCCGTCCGGCCGACGCCGCACATGACCTCGTCGAGAATCAGGAGAATACCGTACTCATTGCAAAGCTTGCGCACGCCCTGGAAGTAGCCTCGGGGCGCCGTTAGGCATCCGGCCGTCGCGCCGCCGACGGGCTCGGCGATGAACGCCATGACGCTTTCCGGGCTGAGGGATTGGAATTCGTTATCGAGTTCTCTCACGAGACGGGCTGCGTACTCTTCCTCTGTTTCATCTTCCAGTCGATCACGGTAAGCGTACGTCGGACTCACGTAGCTGACGATGTCTTCACCGAGGAGAAGCGCGTTCTCATAAGGGGCTCGTCTCGCGATGTGACTTCCGACGCTCAGGGCGCCGAGTGTGTTTCCGTGAAAGGCGCGTCTCCTCGAGACGATACGACGTCTTTCCGGTTGCTTACATTCCACAAAGTACTGTCGCGCCAGTTTAAGCGCCGAGTCAGCGGCCTCACTTCCCGAGGATACGAAAAAGGCCCGCGATAAGCCGTGCGGGTTGCCCTCGAGGAGCAGATCGGCCAGTTCCTCGGCGGCATTGGTGGTGAAGGCTACGGTGTGGGTATAGCACACCTTGGTCATCTGGTCCGCGACGGCGGCTTGCACCTCGGGATTGCCGTAGCCGATACTGCCGACGGCGGCGCCGGTGCAGCCGTCTAGAACTCGCTGGCCCGTCGAGAGGGTGATGTAAGACCCCGAGGCCGAGACTACGGTAGGCGGTTGCGTGACGAGGGTATTGTGCAGGACGTGCGATTCGTGCTGCTGCTGGCCTCCCGCGCCGCCCGGCTGGGCTTGTGCTTCTGCCATGTCGCTTCGAGAGCACCAGAGCACCAGAGTACCAGAGCACCAAAGCACCAAAGCTCGATCCGGGAAAGTCTTCCTCTGAGGGATTTCGGAAGGCGATCCACGTGTGTGGCTGATTTGGGACGGGACGGGACGGGATGGGATGTGTTTGTGCGCGGTGTCTCAATTCAATGCCTACCTAGCCAGTCTAGACTACTAATACGAAACTTGTGGATTGATGGGCGAACGTGAGACGGCGAAAAGGAAATGCAAGTGCCGGAGTAACATAACAGAGACAAGGTTTCATTAATTCCGCACTCGTGCTATATCCGCTCCCCGCGTCGACCTGACGTCGTGTATATCTCCACTTACTCCGGCACTTACTAGATATCTAGTATCTAGATAGTCACTTACATGCTGAGCTCTGGGTCTTCCCGCTCACCGCTTTATATGGATGATCGAACACGGCATGAATGCTGTGTATTCCGATCAAACCCGGGGTTGGCTTACGGATCAGGGATCATGGATTATAGATCATGGGTCATGAATGGGGAATGGGGGACGGGGAATTGTTGGTAAGAAGAAGTGAGATTTGGAATCGGTATAGGTATAGGTATAGGTAGTCTAGTAATGTACCGAGATCCGCCAGTTGGATAGATACTCATTCGTTCAAACTTCAACGACTCCTCGCTACTTTGGCCCCGAACTTGGAAGAAAACCGTCATGCAGAGATAAATTTCATTAGACGCGGCGTTCCTTCACCGTCATCTATCTAGTCATCTATCCCTTTCCAGCTTCCCCCGCGCACCTTAATCTGTGGGAACGGAGTTTGTCCTGACTCCTGGGCCTCCTGGCCTTACCATTCGAAGTGATTGGCCTCAGTTTACTTTTCCCCTCGCCCATACGGTGTTCATACTGCCTAGTTCAACCGCGGGACCTTGACGGTAGGCATCTGATATACATAGTCCAGATGAATGTCAGAGAATACGCATGATCACGAACTGCAGTCTGCACCGGATTTCCGTCAAACGTCTTCCCCGTCGATGTAAATGAACCGTGAACCGTGAACCGTGAACCGTGAACCGTGAACCGTGATGTAGCGCAATTTAATCGGGGGTCAAGTGGATCGCAGTCCGGGAATCTGAGTTCAAGCCGGCAGACATCGACATATAAACCTCATACATATTAACCATACTATATAATTATACTCTAGAATAAGGGAATAAAAATTTCAAGGTCATCTCTTATGACCATCATACGACCTGTTCAAGATTCAAGTTTGATTGATATCAATCTGTAGCGCATCAACGCCATTTTCTCCCTTTTTTTTTCTTTTTGCTCGATTCCTTTGACCTCTCCTCTTACCAAACGCCAACCATGCGCATCCCATATGCCAAGGAGTCGACCTTCAAAGAGCAAGGCCAACTCGACGTCGTCAATCGTATTCGCACCCGCCGTGCCCCAGGCCCTCTACAACCACTTGATCGCGCGCTTCTCCACTCACATCCAGTCGCCGACGGGTGGAATTCCTTCCTCGGCGCCATTCGGACCCAGACGACACTATCACCCGCCATCCGCGAGCTCATAATCTGCCGCGTCGCGATCTGCAATGGCGCCTGGTATGAGTGGCATAGCCATGCTCCTCTGGCCGTTCTGGTCGGCGTGTCAGCCGAAGCGATGGACCTGGTGAAGGAGAAGGATCTGAAGTGCGTGACGCCAGACCAGCGCAAGGAAGTCGGGCTTGGAGACCAGGAATGGGCCGCTCTTGTCGTGGCGGACGAGATGACGCGAAACGTCCGGGTGTGCGATGAAAGCTTCTCGAAACTACAATCGCACTTTAGTGAGCGGGAGATCGTCGAAGTGGTGGCCACGGCCAGTTGTTATAATTGCGTCAGTCGATTCCTGGTCGCGCTCGATGGTAAGGATTTTTAATCTTCTCTCGCGCCCCTTTTTTTGCACCTCTTCAGCGGGACACCATGCTTATCTTTGTTCCTATACAGTCGGTGAAAAGAACGGAACTGGTCCTTGAGTCGACACTTCCGACGGTTCCCCCCAAACCACCTCTTTTTTTTAAAGACAGCGGTGGAACTTTTATTTGTCCCAAATATGATTGAGTAGACTCGGATATGTTCCAAAGTTCTTTTCAACATCTTTCATCTGGTCTAGATAGCATTATTTTTCCGTAACATGATAGCATAATTCCCAACATTGAAACCCGTTATGCCATCTTTTGGTTAGCTACATGCAACCTCTTGGTTCTCTCATTGCTCGTAATCGTGAATAAAGGCGATATATCTACCCATTCCCGTGTCGGCATTCGTTTTGCCAAGTGTTTTCAGATACTAATTATTGTCTTACACTCTAGGTCAAGCCTGACCGGTGACGTCTAGTTATCAGTCTATCCCATCCCGTCAGCTAAGCGCCTGTTCCGGCTCGTAATTCTTCAGCTGAGAAAGACGCATGGTGGCTTTTCATATGCTCCACGTCTATAGATCTGGCAGCATTACTCGGGTCCTGCTCGGGTACTACCCTTCATGCGGCTCCATGATTCCATCACCGCGGCCAAGAGTAAGCATCGGGAGATGCCCAGCCATTACCTTCACGTCGTGTCCACCTAGATTCCGCCATTTGCCTCGTCAAGTAGCACCAAACTCCGTGGTTTTGATCAGTCGAATGTGATTTTGCTTTGTTGATGAGGTCTAGATCCATGCTGAGGCCCAAGCCCAGACTGGTAGTTGATACGTCTGGGAGTGAGCCGATGAAAATACTATCTACACATGTATTACAATCCACTTTTGACTGTAGGCGATGCCATGAGAATACGGCAGGTTTATTTCTCTAGGTAGATATGTCTTCAATATACGAGGCCCAGGGCTTCTCGGCGTCCAGAAGACTGACGATCCAGGTAAGGTTTCTCGCCACAACCACAAACTCGGTTTGCGCGACGTACGCCGCTGCCGCCGTAGTCGTATGTAGGACACTGGATGATAAAACGGTCAGCGAATAAATATTCCCGCACTTTCTTGTTCGTTGGAAAAAAGAAAAAAAAAAGAAAGAAAGAAAAATAGAAAAGAACTCACATGGTAGGCAGCTCGGTTATCCCAAATCACCAAGTCGCCCTCGTCCCACTTGACACGAACTTGAAGCTGATGATTCTCCGTGACGAGTCTCGTAGTAAACTCCTTGATCATCTTGTTCTCCACGTCCCCAAGGCCCTCGATCCTCTCTAGGTGGTGTCCAAATGCGTACAGACACTTCCATCCAGTTACCGGATTGGTCCTGATGCACGGGTGGCTGGCGCGCAGCTCTGGGCCAACATTTTCAGGGGCTCCTCGGCTGCCGGGCCACAGCCGCCCGGTGATCCTCTCAGGTTTATGGTGTGGTGGCATGAACGTGGCTTTCAAGCCCTCCAGCATCTGTTGCATTGGCGTAGATATTAGATCGTACGCCTCGTAAGCTGAAGCGAATAGAGTATCGCCACCCGTATCAGGACATTCCCTCATGTGCAGTAGGGTGTAGTCGGCGGGGACGTTCTCGAAAGAACCGTCAGTGTGCCAGCTGTCTGAGCGGCTCTGATTCTTGGCCGTGCTGGCGGAATAACCGGCTTCCTACAATGGGCGTGTAAGTATATCAGAGGAGAAGTCAAGCATTTTCCATGTCCCACACCGCAGTGGTGTGTAGAAAGTACGTCGGGATTGGGGATAGGCCGTTCTTACTTGTGTATATAGCTTTTTGGAAGGGTCGCGAGACGGAGACATGACCTCTCCGTCCAGGGTACCATCGGGAAGGCGAGTCTGGTTCACGGGATGAATCCATAGGTCGGAGGCCGAAGGACGAGTCGTGAGCTGCCCCAGCTTCCGACAAAGAAGCTTTTGATCAGCCACGCTGAGCGAGGTTTGTTTCGGAAAGACACAGACGCCTCGCCGAGAAACAAGAATTGCCAGGTCTCGGATCAGGGCGTCACAGTCGGGAGAGCGTAGCACATCCGCAAGGTTCACATTCTCGAAAGCCGTGCCGATGATTGGTGTGAGAGCCGATTGCTTGTATGCATCCCAAAGCCCCACCAATTTAAGGGGCTCGGCAGGAGGTCGACTATGCCCGTTCAGCTTCAGGGTACCGTTGGTCGTCATGGTAGTAGTCTGAGTCTTGGAGGCAGACATCGTCAAAATGTTCTACTCCTTATAAATTTATTAACCAGTTCTTGATACAGGACAGTCAGTTTTTGATATTATATCCGCAACGAGATTACTGCTTGGCGAAAGGCAGTTATATAGTATATAGACCTGGTATCTCTTTTGCCCTCGCTGACGTGTACTTGGAATATTATCGAAAATCTTATCGCTGCCGAGGTTGAAAATAGTCGACAACAATATGAACGGAGTTGGAGACGCACAACTCGGAATTCAGACCCACTCCCAGCTCTTCATTCCTTGTCATCCTCGCCGGCTTCCTCAAGAGACCGACCTTATGTCGGTAATGTCCATGGTGACGATCTTCCCATGGTTATTTAGGTTCTCAATGCCGTCTTATGTGCATTGATTCGAGCATGAGGAGGTCAGAGGTACACCGACTGATTGGCGAGGACACGCATGTCATATCGTTGCCATATCCGATGCATTGTCCTTCCGTCGTCCCGAGTAGCTCCCAGCCTTTCACAGAATCAAACTGAGTCTAGTCGAGTTGATAATTGATCAAGATCGAGCTCCCTTTTCAAGCACCTTCCAGCTAGGTGCCACTCTGTTCTGAACACCATGCTTCTTTACTTGGGCGCCGTTCTCATCTTGTGCTGCGGCTATTACGTTGCGCACATATTCTCTTCGCCATTGCGGCAGGTTCCTTCTGCACACTGGTCGTCCCGATTCAGCTCAATATGGATTCTGTGGACGAGGTATTCGGGTAATGAGCTGTCTCGTCTAATAGAGGCACATGAGAAGTACGGGCCCATAGTTCAAGTCGGGCCTAGGGATCTCAGTGTGAGCAGCTATCAAGACGGCATTCGCAAGATTTACGACGCAGGTTTCCCTAAGCCGGCCTCGTTCTTCGCGCTGTTCGACTATTTCGAGTAAGCCTCATCATATCACAACGCCACCTTGCACTCCTTGCACTCCTTGCACTTTCTTACTCCATCTCACTCTCGTGACACTAACAATCCTGGCCTCATCATGAAGACGCCGAAATGCGTTCACCAGCCTGGAGAGAAATGAGCACGGCGTCCGGCGTCGCAGGACAGCGGCACTCTACTCCAAGTCCGCTCTGTTGCAGTCGGAGCATCTCCAAAATGTCACCAACAGGATCATACATGAGCGACTGCTTCCGATGCTGAAGAAGGCAGCCGAAGAAGGCAGGCAGATTGATGGACTTGACCTGAGCTACTGTATATGTCCGGACTTTCTCAGTTCCTTCTTGTTCGGCTACTCGAACGGAACGGACTACCTCTGTCAGCCCCAGTCGGTAACGGAATGGCGGGCTCACTATGAGAACACGATGTGCCATGAGACCTTTTTCGTCCAGGAGATGCCGCGATTGTATAAGTTGATGAAATCGTTGGGGATTAACCTACTGCCGGGTAGTTATGCCCAATCGAAGCATTTTCTCGAGAAATGGGTGTCGGATATGGTCTCGAAGGCTGACGCGACCATCGACCGGAAGCGCCAGACCGGTCTCCCTGTGGCGTTGGCGGATGACCCCGTGGTTTACGAGACCGCCAAAATGGCAGTAGAGAAAGATTCGCCGCATTTGAGCAGAGAGGCAAAGAGAGAGGAAGTTGGTAGTGAGATGTTCGATCATATCTGTAAGTCTGCCCTAGATTCGAGGGATCAGACTCAGGCTTCGATTTTACTCGACCACTTGCTAATGCCACAGAAGCCGCATCACGCGAAGTTTTAGGTAAGACTCCTTATGTGGCATTCATGAATCTTTGAAGCTGAGCCGTTGATGGAATAGGTCTCGTGCTCGGATACGCCTTCTGGTATATAGCTCAGAATCTAGGGGCACAACAGACCATTCGCGAGGAACTCGTCACTCGCGGGATTGATCTCTCATGTCCGCCCCAGTCAGACGATGGAAGCGAACACATGCGAACGAAGACAGCCGCAAAGCTTGACTCGCTTCCATATCTCAAAGCCGTCATCGACGAATCGTTGCGGATGCGCCCTACTAGCACACCATTGCCCCGGGTCACACCCCCAGACCGGGTGTCGTCAGTAGCGGGTATCGACAACATCCCTCCTGGGACACGCATCAATTCTTTCCAGTGGTTTATACACCGAGACCCGGCCAAGTGGGATAACGTACACGAATGGCGACCGGAGCGTTGGTTACAGCGAGATACTGACAGGAAACAATCGCGGGAGGACGTCCTATGGGCGTTTGTTAGCGGTCCTAGGACGTGTCTGGGCAACAACTTGACGTACTATGGTTCGTTTTCCACGTCCACAGCTCCTTCAGCCAGTTTCAGGCTTGCTAATAGTGAGATATCAACAGTCATGCAGCATGTACTGGCCGCTATCTTTGCTAATTTCACCTTCACGGCACTACCTCGCATAGACAAAAAATGCTGGCCTGGGTCACCGGAAGATAAACTTCCTATCAAGGTGTCTTTGATAAACCCGTAGTTGCAAGAGCATGGGCTTTTAGACTGCATACATCTAAAGTCAGACGCGTGGCTGAAACATGAAGGCTCGCTGTCGTTAGAATGGTTCATGTACTTGGGCAGGTAGAAGTGCTCTGAGTTAGCACAATTCGCGAATTCTTCGTGAAATAATTAGAGGGAGGCTTTTTAGTAGTACACCAACCATCATCATCTATCACCTCTTGGGACTGATCTCAGCACAAGAAGCCAGAAGTGAAGCCAACAGTCACGGGCAGTAAAAAGGGGAATTGCGAGCCCTCTTCTCAAAGAAAAATATACGCAACACGGCAGGGTAAACCGTCGGACCGTGCGTTACCGCTCGTTTCGAGGCGGCGTAAGCGTTACAATGTTGATGGGGCTGCGTCGGCCGCTTGGTGAGCGTTCCCACGAGGTAGTGTCGTGTTGACCGGAACGAGCTTGCTCCTCCGAGACTCTTACCCCCGCGTGAGGCCAAATCAATCGACCTAGACATATTCATTCTTCATTAAAGTACTTCCCAACTTCCCAAATCCTAGAAGCAGTTCGGCCGCATAACAAGCCTGTACGGTAGACTCGCAGTCGTCGGGTCTGTTGAGCCGTTATGTTACAGATTAGAAATCGCGCGACTTTATCTTATCTCGTGACGTCATATATGGATATATGTATAGATATATAGACGATATTAGTAGCACACTCGATAGACGCATCTACTTTGTGACTATTTCCTATCTATTCACATAAGACAAGGTATGCATTTGTATAAAGCAGCTTACTAATCCAGCTTATCAACAATGAAATTCGATTCCCTCGATTCGCTCCCACTATCTAGCTGCTGACGCGACAACCTCATCGAAACAAAAAGTAACCTCTGTTACTATTCCTCTTACATAATGCCCTCATATCTGATATGCGGCGCTCCCATTGACGTATGAGTGTAGTGGCCGAGCAATACTGTGCGCCAAGAAATGGGGTAATAAACATCACACACGACACACAAGGGGAACCTCAACTGGAACATCCCGCACATGGCCGAACGATGGAAAGCTCATCCGATGCCGAAGTGACTACACTCAAGAAATCAGCATGTGAGATCATTATACTTGAAGTATGTTAGGTATGTTGTATTGGTAGGTAGGTATATAACCTGCCTGATTCGCTACCTAGCATGGACTCCAGTAAAGGGATTCGATGCCACTTTAACTGAGGGGTTAGGGCATGTCCAAGGGCCATACCGGCCTATATAGTAAAATATGAGTCGAGTCACCACATGTTTCTTTCAAGTTTCAACACCTACCATCATCAGTCATCACACACTATAGCAGCTTCAAGCGTCAACTCCCATCATGTCTCCGACAAAAATACATCCAGTATCTCGGCCAGACTGGAGCAATCTCGAGCTTCTCCACAGGGGGGTGCTTCCCCCGCGCGCTAACTTCAACATCTATAACTCGGCGAAAGATGCTTTAAGCTATGACACTACGAAGTCTAGCTACTACTCGTTATCCGGGACCTGGAAGTTCAGCCTAGCCAAGAATCCTTTTGAGGGTCCCGAGGGCTTTGAACACTCCGTCTTCGACACCACCGGCTGGGATGACACGCCGGTTCCGAGCATGTGGCAGCTGAATGGCTATGGAAAGGGGCCTCACTATACCAACGTCAACTTTCCGATCCCTGTTGATCCGCCCAATGCTCCCCACACTGACAATGAGACGGGACATTACGTTCGTAAATTCCTCGTGCCCGAGAACCTTAGAGATTCACAACTTCGCTTGCGCTTCGAAGGTGTTGACTCAGCCTACCATGTTTGGGTAAATGGCAAAGAGATCGGATATCATCAAGGCTCCAGAAACCCGGCCGAGTTCGACATCACCCATGTGGTCAACCGAGCAGAAGAGAACACTCTAGCCGTTCGAGTCTACCAGTACTGTGACGGCACTTACATCGAGGATCAAGTATGTTTTTAGCTAGAGCACTTTACCCATTGACGATAATCCGCCATCTTGATATTAACGGGAATCTAGGACCAATGGCGGATGAGTGGCATATATCGTGACGTTCATCTTGTTGGGTTCCCTTCGCAAGCCCGAGTCGAAGATCTTTTCATCCAGACCAAGCTTGACAACGAGTATATCGACGCAGAACTTAAGGTCCGGGTAGACGTGACCGGTTCCTGCAGAATTCAGGTGGAACTTTACAACTCCGAGAAGTTCACTGTCATTGCCAGTGACTCCAAAATGGTGAGCGATGGCTCAACTGACTTCTCGCTTAATGTTAAGAACCCATCGAAGTGGACGGCAGAGACTCCAACTCTGTATCATCTTGTAGTGACACTCGATGATACCAGTTTCATCTCTCAGCGCGTCGGCTTCCGACAAGTAGAGATAAAGGACGGGCTGCTCAAAGTCAATGGGCAGCGAATTGTGCTGAAAGGTGCCAATCGGCATGAGCACCATCCCGAGTTCGGTCGCGCTGTGCCATATGAGTTCATGAAGTGGGATCTCTTGTTGATGAAGACCCATAACATCAACGCCATCCGGACGTCGCATCAGCCCAGTGATGTCCGTCTATATGATCTAGCCGATGAGCTAGGTGTAAGCTGATTGCTTCCATCATGCCATTCATTGACAAAACTAATAAATCACAGTTCTGGATAATGGACGAGGCTGATCTCGAGTGTCATGGCTTTGAATCAATCTGTGAGCATCTCATTCAACTTCAAATATGCTGGGCAAAGTCTCCTAACTACCCATAGGCGACGCTTCACTGTCGCCCAAAGATCGCGCGCTCCCTTTCAGGGAGAGACAACTCTTGACCCGAGTTAATGCTGCCAAATGGACTTCGGATAACCCTGACTGGGCAAAGGCCTATGTCGATCGTGCCATTCAACTCGTACGGCGTGATCAGCTACACCCTTCAGTGATCATGTGGTCCTTGGGGAATGAGGCATTCTATGGTCGTAACCACGTGGCCATGTATGATTGGATCAAAGCATACGATGACAGCCGGCCTATCCACTACGAAGCCGACATCTACGCCCAGACGACGGACTTGTATTCAAAGATGTATCCGCCCATTGAAGAGATGATTGACTTCGCAAACGACAAAAGTATGACGAAGCCTCTTATTTTGTGTGAATACATCCACGCTATGGGTAACGGTCCAGGAAACATCAAAGAGTACGTTGACGTATTCTATAAGTACCAGGCGCTGCAAGGTGGCTTCGTATGGGAATGGGCGAATCATGGTCTACTGAAAAAGGACGAAGAGACTGGCGAAGAGTTCTACGCCTATGGAGGGGATTACGGGGATGAGCCGAACGACAGCAATTTCGTCATGGATGGTGTTCTCTTCTCCAATCACACGCCTACCCCTGGTCTTCTCGAATATAAGAAAGCGATCGAACCCGTCAAGGTCCTGTCCCACACGCCAGAGAAGATCACCATTATCAATCGGTATGACTTCATCACCTTGGACCACCTTGATGCCACCTATATGGTCCTGGATGAAGGAAGGCCGACATCACGGAAAGGCACCATTGAGATTCCAAAGGGTATCAAGCCGGGACAGACAGCAGAGCTTTCGGTCCTAGACCAAATCCCTTCAGGTGACGATATTTCGGGTGAAGGTGTGATCCAGGTAGTTTTCCGCCAACGTGACGCAACTGCGGCGTTACCAGCGGGGCACGAGATTGCCTTCGAAGAGTACTCTTTCTCCACTACTCTACGTGTCCCAACACAAAGCGAGGGTAGCAAACTCACTGTCAAGGAGACGCCAATGCTCATTACCATTGAGTCTGCGACCACGACATGGACGTTCAGTCCCGTGCATGGCGAAATCCGCTCCTTTAGAAAGAATGGGACCGAGTTCTTCGCAACGAGCCCAATCGTGACTTTCTATCGCGCGCAGACGGATAATGACTTCCCTCAAGACGGCGAGGATTGGAAAAGACGGCTACTACATCTTGCGAAGTCGCAGGCACGAGGTAGCAGCTGGGACACAGCCGATGAGAGTAATGATAAGGTGTTTGTGGTGCATGTTCAGCAACGGTTTGCGCCACCTGCGCTCTCCTGGGCTATCGATCTCGATATCACATATACATTCCGGGGGGATGGGTCTGTATCATTTAACGTCACAGGCCGTCCAAATGGCGAGAATCTCCCCCGGACACTCCCGCGCATTGGGCTGTCCTTCGAACTCCCTAGTACATGGGCCGGTTCAACCGAAGCCGGCGGGGAAAAAGCAGTAACGTGGTATGGTCGTGGGCCCGGCGAGAGTTACGTGGACAAAAAGCTCTCGCAAAGATTAGGTGAGTATTCGGTAGCCTCTATCGACGAACTCTGGACGGATTATGAATATCCCCAGGAAGGTGGTAACCGCACGGACACACGCTGGGTGAGATTCACGAACGTGAAGTCCGGGGACGAGATCACGGCACGGTTCGTGAATCCGGCATCATCGGGCAGGGAGAGGAAGCTGTTCGATTTCAACGCCTCTCATTATCGCATTCGAGACGTTGTGGCCGCGAAACACCCATTCGAGCTACGCGGGAACAAGACGGAGAACGTGGTCCTGCGGTTAGACGCGGCGCACCATGGGCTCGGAAGCGGCTCCTGCGGACCGAAGACGCGGGATGAGTACGCGTTATTGACTGCACCATTCCAGTTCGAAGTTGTGTTATCATGAAGGGAGGTTTGGTTATTATTATAAACGACGATTATGGTAATGTCGTAGTAAAGAAAACCGACATATGACCTCAGTGGCGCACGAGTTTTCTGAGGATATCTTTCTTTCACCCAGAAAAAAAGAACCAGCCAGTATTCCTTCATGTCCATTGCCCGCATCCTGACAATGCGGCCAATCGTATTCTTCACGCGTAATCCTTGTTAATCCTTCAGCACTGCTTTTACTCACGCAGCTTAACCTACTGTGAGTCTGGGAAAAGAGAAAATGAATTGAGATCTTCGTGAGTTTAGTGTTAGTCAACCGCACTGCGCATTTTCTTTTTAACAGAGGTCTAACTGACCGCCTACGTGCTTCGTGAATTTCGTATCATGGTGTAAATGAGTAAGTAACACACATATCCCGAAACCAGTGTCATCATCCAAGTTTCAAAGTCTAAAGTCGACAAGAGACAGCATCAGCCTGGAATGTGGAATGTACGGAAGTTGGAGACAAAAGCAGGAAGACCTTGTCAGGACTGGATAAGTCGCGGCATAGTACTACCTAACCTAGTGCAATAACTGCTCTGCTGTATGAAGATGATGATAAATTATAGGCCACCGGGGGCCGTAGCCCCTCTCGACCTATCTGGATCTTTCTAAGGCAGACTCCGGACCCCCTCAGAGGCCCGGCCGTCGCTGACGGCGAATGAAATAAATACAATATTTTTTAATTGAGGGGGGCGGACCCCACTTGTCCCCTAGGTCAACATCCTAGGCGACTCCAAAACTTGAAGGAGACCGTGCCTGTAGTAGGTCCCAAAAGATCTGCTGTATGAAGACCTATGTAGGTCTATGTTATGTATCTAGGTAGATAGAAAGCAGTAACCTACTTATGTAACCACTGTTTAGTTAGTGATTACGTAACGCTCAGGTGGTGCACCGGTTAGCCTGTCAGTTGTCTGTCTAGACTCTACACTCTTCCATCACAGACAAAACCTTTACTAGATAGATACAGTGTACTTTGAACAAGAAAGGCCCTTGTCTCTGCTTCCCTAGCCGAGTCTTTATACTATCTAACTACCTAACTTAGGCATGTAGGTACCTACCTAGGTACCTACCTAGTTATTATTGTCCCTCGTCTTTCGTTCTTGCAACTTAGTAATCGACCATGTCTTAATTACCCGCCTCCCATACTAGGTATTATGTAATTATTCATAGATGCACTCGATATATTAACAAAGCCTTTCTTTTCTTTTTTGTTTCTCAACCATGTCTTCATTGTTGTTAGCGATGTTAGTGTATGTAGTTAATTTCAGTCACCATCCCGGGAGGACTCCGGAGCGCGTTTCCCCGCAACTCTGGTGATTGGCTGCTTGTTGGGTCGCAATGTCACATACCTCCAGCTAGAACCGACTGTACCTGTACAATGCATTGTGTAAAGTCGTGAGTTAAACATACGCGTAACTTGTGTGTCCAGCCCTAAGTTCACATCACCGCATACTTTCTGCCCTCTAACCCTAACCATAATACGTAGCGACGAGTCCTCTTCAGTGCTTCCCACAAACCCAGGAGGTACCGGCTTAACGCACAAGACGAGCTGGTACCCGACATCTTGGTCCCGTTACTTTTTATCCTTTCCGCCGCCATTTATAGGTACATGAGTGTTTGTACGCTAACCATCGCACTACGCCGCCTCGGTAAACTCTCCCACTACAGTAGCTAGGTAGGTACAATATGGCTGGACGGTACGCTAAAAGATACTGATCATGGCGTTATTCGTCGCTAGAACGTGCGGTTAAATTCGTGCGCTAAGTATAGTTAGCGTGACTTCTGGGTTTCAGTGAAACACGTCCGAGCTTCGCCTTCCTCAGGTACCGGTACCGTCAGGCCGTCCTTGCCTTGAGCACTTGCAGCTTCCCTTGTTATTTTCGCGTGCCTTCACATCTCAACAATCTCAAACCTAAGCCTAAAAGCATCTTCGTTTATAAACAACCTCCGCACCGTTTCCTCTTCCTCCCTCCCCTCCTACCCTCTGCGCGCTCGACCCCGAGATACTTCTTCGTGCTCGCTGCGTCGATTGCATGTTGCAGCCTGGTCGACGCTCGGTCTGCCGATCACGGATTCATCTATCGTTTGTATCCTCTCTTGGCCCTTCTGACAAGTCATCAACGACGCCCGAACACCTGGTTGGCCCAACGGCGCTCTCCAACCACCCAACCATGGATCATCTGACTTCGCGCTTCCGGCGCACTGCCAAGAGGGACTCGCCCGTATCACAGAATCCGTCAATTCCTGAACGCCAGGCCGCTCGCCCTTCCCTAATCATAGAAACATCTCCCTCCTCCACTCGCACAACGCCACCCGGTTCAAGTTACGACGCCGTGTTGCCGCAGTCTCCCTTCCGCGGATTCAACCAGCTTCATATCTCGCGTACCACAGGACAGTCGCCGGCGTCGGCACAGTCAACGGTGCCCAACACCATGGCCAGCTTGTCGCCCGTTAATGGTACTACCATTGTTAGTGCTGCTGCCGATAAGAACCGAACTGCCAAGGAGAAATGCGCTGCTAACAAGACCCCGCAGTCGCATACTCCCTCCGAGAAGCCATGGCTCCCGCCCTTTCTGCGGGTTTCCGATTCGAGTATGTGTATTCCCGCTTCTCCCACTATGATGCCATATTCGACTAACAAATACACCCCGCTCCCTAGCTGTTTTGTACAGATTCCAGGAACTGATCTGGCTCGAGCGCCTCCGAACCCAACGAGGTGCCCAGGACCCCTCACCTTATTTTAGGTTTGCCCGCACCCTGCCTCCCGAGGCTAAGGCCCTCGATCGCTATGTGAACATTCAACCCTGGGCTAATAACCGCGTCCACCTCGCTGTGCCCGAAGGCAAGCTCGACTATATCAACGCGTCTCCAATTATTTCTCCCTCGCCTCTGCGCCCTTCCTCCCGCGTGCCCCTAAAATACATTGCCATGCAGGGACCCAAATGGAACACGGTCGACCACACCTGGCGCATGGTTGCCCAATTGCAGAGCCCCGTTGTCATTGTCATGCTTACCGATACACACGAAGGCCAGATGGAAAAGTGCTTCCCGTATTTTCCGATCACTCCCCAGGACGATAGTATTGAAGTTGGTGAGACCGACGAGTTCGAGGATGGCTTCCGTGGCCGTGTTGACTGCATCAGTATGGAAGAGCGACAGGATGGCGCCGTTCAGATGCGCAAGCTGAACCTTCACATTGATAACGGTGGCGAGATGACGGTTTGGCATCTGCTATACCGTAAATGGCCCGATTTTGGTGTTCCCAAGGTCGAAGATTATGACAGTTTTTATGAACTCATGAACATCTCCAGGGAACTCAATACTCGCGCTTCCAACCCCCGCATCATTCATTGTTCTGCCGGCGTTGGACGAACCGGCACGTTCATAGCTCTGGAGACATTACTCCGTGAGGTTGATGACGGCGCTATGGACTACCTGAACCCGCAGATGGACGGTAACAACGATGATCTGGTTTTCCGGACAGTTAATGCTCTTCGAGAGCAAAGGCGGACAATGGTGCAGGCTGACAGCCAGTATGCCTTCATTTACAAGGTCTTGCGTCGCCGGTGGATGGCGAGACATGGGCTTCTGGAAGACGCCACTGAGAACGAGCGTGCATACAAAAGGTTAGAGGCTTATCATGATCCATTTCTCGAGTACAGCGGTTGACCCTATTCTAAGGAAATACAACCGCCCACCCATGGGCCAGCCCACGGTTGGGCAGCCGCGTAAGACACGACGCGTCCAGCCACGTCCCCAGTTCGTCGATAACTACAGCAGTGATGATTCGACCCAAGGCGGTGCGCCTCTAGGCCAAATGGGAAACTAGACCTTCAGCATACGCGACGACATACCTCCCAATGCATTTCCTACTAGGCCTTCGAAATCTTACAGGCGGTCAGCCGCCACACAGCCTGGTATAGATTCTAGTTATGGGGATTTGCAGACCGACACACACCAATCCGATCCTCTAGGGGGGTTATTCGCATTTTTCCTTTTGTAATGAAACGTGTACCAAACACGTCCCTGGACGATATGCCCAGGCGTAGCACGGCACAGACTCGCATTTTATTGGCGATTAGGAAAAGGTCCGACGAATTGTTTAAAGGACCAGGGATGACCAGATTTGCATTAGCACGATTGAGCAGGCGTACAGGAGAAATCGGCGCCTGATAGACGGTAGATATGACTGACTACTGGCCATGATTACGAATCATGATGACGGAGATGACCCATTTAAGATACCCCTTTCTGTATGCTTTACTGGAGATGAGCAGACGACCATGATTGCCTTGCACAATCTTACTTCTAGGTGCTATATGCTGACTGGTACGCAATGAGCTTGATAATAAAGCATTCACGTTCACATTTTAGTGAGATAATTATGTGACATGGGGAGAGAATGTAGATTCTGTGATGACACATCTAGTGACCTCCATCTTCTTGAACCCTACAGGTGATACCTGACCTCATCATCCCTGATAATACTCCTCCGCGTCAAGGTTAAGGCAGGTACATAACGTCAAGTTCAGGGTTCACAACCCCGTTGATCCCGGGGTTAGTACTTGAACCGAAGAATTGTGTTTTTCTGGCTTCCAAACTCTTTGCGTATGTTGTCGCCTTTTCTGCGAGAAGTCAAACAAAGGTCGAAATAGGAGAACCACCATGTCGTCCCCGTTCGACAATCTGCATATGTTGGTGCGCAGGCTGCTCGGCGGCAGGCCCGTCAAGACCCTACCGGCATAGCCGGAGCGCGTGCCTCTCTTCTTTTTCCCCTACCGCAAGCTACGCGCTTGGCCTCCTAAGTGCGGTCGACACGGCGGGCGAAAGTGTTTTCTTGAAGGACGACTCTCTGCTGACGCGCCGTCTTGCTTTGTGCTCTGCGGAACGGGATTACCGGTTCGGTCTTACTTGCCTGCTGCATTTTCCTGCTGCATTTTCCTGCTGCATTTGCCTGCTGTATTTGTGTAATAACATAATCTGATCTAGAACTAGGTAGTTATCGTTTGACAAGATATCTTCGATCCCGGTGGTAAAGGTCCTTCCAGAACTCCGCGCGCTAACGGGGCAAAGGTACTGAAGAGTGAGGTCTTTCTGAGAAGGTGCTTGAGGAGAGTCAGACGGTTACGGCCTGTCCGTATAAGGACGAGGCAAAATGTTATTTCGATGTCATGTTGCCTGTTGGTTTTGAGGTACGCTGGTGTAGGGATATGGTTTGGTATTAATATCGAAGTTCGTCATCGCGGAGTGTGGGTATCGCGGGTTGTCTTTGCTTCTATAATGAGAAGGTGAATGTTGAGGTTGATGGGGTTATGCTTGGATGGTTGAATACGATGTTCTTGGGTCTTCTCTTCTTTTTTTTGCCTTTTTTTTATTTATTTATTTGAGGGGATCGAGCTTGTTGTCACTGACTTTGGACTACTTGTCTGACGCATACCTAGTGAGTATTGTCACTCCGGTTATTGTCACTTGTTTGGAAACCTGATCTATTTTGTATTAAATCCTGCATTCGCCTTTGTCGCTGATGAATATGTTTTCTCTAACCTAGAGTAGTTTACTGAGATTTGTAATGATAATGTCAGAGGCTCAACTTCTTCATGGAACATATTCTCAATTACTCTGCGAAGGACAATTCACATCTCCGACCGCGGCCATGTGTTCCCAAGCATCATCCCAGGTCGTCCCCCAGCGGAGATCATAATAACTTGAAATGTTTGTCACAATTTTAAACTGCATCATAACCTGTTCCTGACATCTGTGCTTGCGCGTCGCAGCGAAACTCGACTACCTACATCACCCTCATCACGTGTACGTAATCAGAAGCGAGCACACACAGTATATGTACGAAGGAACGGACGGGACATTTATTTGAGTTGACCCAAACAAAAATACCAAAATAAAAAAAATAAAAAAATAAAAAAAAAACACCGAATGACGTGTTTTGGGAGGAGGGGTGGGGGTCATTGAATGGGTTTCGGTTCGGTTCGGTTCGGTCGCAGCTGCACGCCCGCAGGCACGGACAGTTTCAACGGTCATGCAATGTACCACCCCGGGATGCCGATCCGAAAAGAAACCCACAAAAGAAAAAAAAAAAGCAAACGCAAACAAACGGCCCGCGCGCGCGCATTCGCATTCGAGACCACTTGCCAAATCGGGGAGTTGCAGTGCACGAAATTTAAATTAATTACCTTTTAGGCTTGCAGCGAACCGGCTTTAGGCTAAATCCAATGGGCGGTTGCGAAGTTACATACTTATCTAGTAGATAAAGGTAACCGCAGTAGGTACTTACTTATCCTTGTACTTACAGTCCGTCTGTAGGTACCTATGTAAGTACAGACTGTAGATACACGCAGCTGTACTACTAATAGCTAGATACCTACCTAGAATGTAACCCGGGGGAATCTTTCACGACGACACTAGATAGGTACGGATCATGGTGTCATTCGGCCTCTCTTTTCACGGCGTAATTGTCGGTCCATACAGATCTTGTCGCTTGTTGCGGATGAGCAAGCGCAGAAACGTTTGTCTTGTCAGTGTAAAGGAATACGTGGCCTGTACCAGCACTCATAGTAGATGCCTCGGTATTATTTCCTCCGGTGCTCCGTGAGTATTACGGGTTTAAGCAAGTGCAAGTGCAAGGCGGCCGGCAGGTCGGGGATTTTGTTGAAGCATACTTGCATATACAGATCACTGTAAGCTTAGATGAAGCTACGTCCGTACACTACTTACGGATAGGTAGGTAAGTTGTTCCTGGTACGAAGGTGGCCCTTCTTAACCTGTGAGATTATTCGAAAGGGAAAGCTAAACTGGCGGTATACGAGAAAGTACAGAAGGAGTTAGACAGGAAGTATAAACAGACAGGAGGTCCGGAAGGAGTTAGCTGGAGGTAAACAAACAGTCTGGAGTATAAAAGGGAGCGGGGTATCCTCTCCTTCAGATTAGAACAACTACCTCAGAAATACGAACTTCTTTTCCTTTGGAACTGTTACTGTTGATTGCTACATCTTCTCGTCCTATCTTACTGGTGTCCTCGGTGAGGCTTTCTTGCTCACGATAAATCGTTCTCTTTGATCGTACGATTCTGTTACGTCCGTGGACGTTTATCGGCGGATATACTTGAGTTCCGTCGAACCTAGTCGAAGGTTGCTGACGCGCGTCCTCGTTGTGGGATATCCGTGCGTCCGGAGGAGAACGTCCGGGAGGCGTAGTCTACGTGTATTGTGTTGTATCGTGTTACATTCGTTCTACCCAGGCTGAACTGGAATGTCCGTGACAGACCGGGAGCAGCTCGAGCAGTTATATTCGAATAATTCCATCAATTCTACCCCTGGGAAAGCATCGGAAAGCTCTACCGTTTCCTCTGCTACCGGTGAATCAGCCCCTCCTCTTCCACCGGATATATCCCACTTGACACAGCTCATCTATCTTGCGGGTCGTTACCCAGATCAAATCAGAATGACCAATCCACCGGATGCGGCCGGAGGTGCGGCAGTCCGGGGAGTGACGGAGGAGAGTCCAGGAGTCACGTCGACGGGGGATTCGGCGGGACACGCTGGAAGCGTGCAAGCGGATGCCAATACGGCGGATGCGGGAGGAGAGAAGCCGGCTTTACAATCTCATCAGCCTTTCCCGTCACAACCACCATTTCCTCAACCCATGGCGTCCATGTATCCCTTCCCTTGGGGCCAATGGCCGGCCGGCACAACGCCTCCATGGGGACAGCAAGCTCTGGCCACTCATGCGTACCCGGTGCAGGCGCAGCCTGTGGCGAACCAGGTGCCGTCGCCAGCTATCCCGCCAGCTATTCCGCCAGCTCAACCCTCTCAAACGCCGGGACCGTTCTCTCCATGGGCCCAAGGCTGGATGTGGCCTCAACAGGTGTGCGGGTGGCCCCCAAATACGCCGATGTTTCAGAACCCCGTGCCGGTGGCGCAACCTCAACCTCAACCTCAGCAACCCCAGCAACCCCAACCTCCTCCGTCTGTTCCGCATCCTTCGCCTGTCACGGCCCCTCAGCAGGGTCAGCAGACGCCGGTGATGCCAGGGTTCGTATCGCCGTCGAATACTGCATATATGAGGTTGCCTTCCAGCACGGAATGTGGGTATTTTAACGGTACCACCCCCGCCGCGCAGTGGCTCGAGGTGGTGAGATGGGAATTTCATCGTGTGGGGGTGATGTCAAATACCCCAGCGGCTTGTAAGATTATAGAAGCCGTCAGCATGCTGTGTCGAGGGGCGGCTGCTGTTTTTCTGAAAAAATCACCTATCGCCAAGGATGTGATCCAAAGGGCTAAGTCCGGGCTGTCCATGCCCACCGACCTGCCGCTGATGGAAAAGGCGTTGTGTGAGCAATTCCCAGAGCTTCCGGAGGAAGACACCGTGATTACTCCGTTGGAGGAATTGGAGGCGCTGACCCAGGCGGCAACGGAATCTCTGCCAGCCTATTTCACACGCGCACAAGTCTTATTGCGTCGCATGAATATAAAAGACGCCCCAATCCTGGACTTCGCCGCTCAGTCGGGAGACGCGTGCTTGTTGAAATCAGCTATATCACACTTCGTTGGAGGTCTGTGGGACGCTGAGCTCCGAACCGAGGCCAGGGAGAAAGACGCTGACGGGAAGGACACCCTCGTGGAGGCCTACGAGACAGTGAAAAGGGCACAACAGCTGCTCCGGAAACGCCAAGAAATGCAGAGGCAACAGGCTCAAGCTTTGAGGGTTCAGATGTTGGAGAGTTTGGTTGCTGCAAGCACAGGGGTACCGGCCACGCAGGCCCTTATGCAGTCCTTTCCCAACATCGTCTTGCCGGAGGAGACGTCAGAATCACTGGATGTGACCGCGTCTAGCTCTCAGGCAGTGATGTCTCGTGCGCCTCAAACTTTTGACTTGTCGCGCCCCGAACAGTTTTGGAAGCCATCGAGACCTGTATCAACGCCAAAAACGTACCCGTGCCAGTCACTGACGACTGCACGCCCTGAGGTCCCGGCGTCGAGGCCTCCGCCCCAGAAGACGTATAACTTCGCAGACCCTTCGTCGCTGCCACCCAGGGAGACGTCGAAGAACCCAATTATAAATGGCAAAGAGAAGATCCAGCCTTCGACGCGGGCCTGTTTTAGATGCGGGAGGAAGGATCATTATAAAAATCAGTGCACAACCCCGGAGGGAGACTGCTTGCAGCCTTGGGAGCAATCGTGGATGCGACTGCTCATGATGAACCGCCCTCAGCCTGTTCCGTCTCAGCCTTGGCAGCGAGCCGGTCAGGCGGCGCCGTCCGTGGCCGTGGCGGCTTCGGCGGAAATCAGCCAGAGAGACCCAGCACCGGATATGGGCTCGGTTCACCCAGACCGGATGGCCCGAATGATTGCGTCCTGTACGCCTGACGTCGATGAGGAGATCACATCTCGGGGAGCTTTGTACGCGGGCATCGGCGTGGAGTCAAATAGCTGTGCCCTATCCACGGGAGAGGACGACGAAGATACCCCAGAGGAAGAACTTTCCTCGCATGTGCTGTATTTGTCGGCATTGCTGGGAGAGGCGGTAAATCGAGCTGCAAAGAAGAGGAAAATGGGCGATGGGACGGGCGTCACGGTTGAATCGATGCTGAATCCCGAGCCTTGGCAGCAGCCAGAACAACCTCGACCTGCCGGAAAACCAAGTTCCTCGAAGCCGGCCCGGCAACCTCAGCCGCAACCCCCGCCTATACCAGATATAACCCCGGACTGTGCACCGCGCCGACAGAGAAAAGGTCGGACGCCAAGGGAAATTCATGGGAGGCTTGGAGAAGGTCCGTTTGATTGGAAACGCTTGGCAAACGCAGTTGAGGTGAAGCTGAGCCTTATGGACTTGTTTCAGATCAGTCCCGAGGGTTCCGCGGCGTTGAAGAAAATGGCGACACGTATTTCTGCCAAGGCCCAGGCAAAAGCCCGTCGAATGGCATCATTCTCTAAACGACACGCCAAGGCTGCCACAGTCAACGTCGAGTCCAATACGGCGGTGACGGAATATACCACCACTCGTGCCTGGCGATTGACGCCAGTCCTCAGATATCGGGCTGACGGGAAAACGCTGACCCGGACATTGCCGGAGAACTCAGCCCAAACAGATCAAGGCTCGGATATCAATATCATCTCGGATAGCGCAGTTCAGACGCTGAACCTCCCACGCCGTAAGCTTACCACTATAGGAGTGGACAAACTGTTCGTCAAGACCTCCACGGGAGACTCGGCTCGCGTTACCGAATTTGTGGTACTGGACCTGGGTGTGCTCTCCATATGGCGAGGAGTTTGGGCGATTGTGCGACCCAAATCGCTCACGGGCGCCCATGAGGGGATCAATATTCTGTTGGGCCTCCCCTGGTTGTGGGACGTGGCTGCGTTCATTGATATACGTTCCACCTCCTTGTGGATTGGAGACAGAGACGAGGGCGAACCCCGTGTTCAGATTCGAGGCCCCTTGATGGTCCAATCCGCCAACCACCGCATATGCCTCGAGAGCGATGGCCCTGTTGTCTCCTTGAATCCGGGCGCTGTTGTGGAAGAATTGTCAGTCACGTCATCAGGCTCGGATGCAGACGAGGACGAGTCGCTGGAGGACCCTACCAGCTCGGAGACCGTTGAGGAGGTTACTACTACTGAAGACTCGGAATCGGAAAACTAGATTATAGTCAGCGACCATACCGTCAAGTCGAAAAACTGCCGTCTATTATGCCGTCTATTGCTCCAGATCCTGATCAGAGGAAATCCTTCCCACCCATCGATAGTTTTGTTTCGTCTGTGTCACCAGATGACCTGGATGTCCTGCGCCAGTCAATATTTCACGATCATTGTTGGACGACGTACCATGCTCCTCGTATATCCTTGGCAAAAACTATACGTACTGACACGGCTTACGGAAAAGCCGCGATGCAAAATTATCTTGACGCGGGGGCGTATCGCGAATTGGCGGCATTGGCAGCAACCGTTGACCCTGCCGAACTGCCAGCCGGTCAGTTCGCTTGTGAGGCAGAGCGTGCTGCGCGACTCTTCGCTGCATCCGGGGATTCGGGGGAGTCTTCAGAGGCTCCGCCGGAATGGACAACCCCTTTTCCTACTGCTAGACGGCCCTGGAAGCGCCCCATCGTCACCGCGGCAGAGATCTCGGATGCCGACGTTTCGTCTTGGTTTGCTACATGTGGCGTCACCTTGGGCCCTCTGGTGCCGCCTCATTTGAAGATGGAAGTGATGCGGACTTTCTATACTTACCGTGACCTTCACGCAGTCAATGTACTCGACATGCAAGCTACAGATATTTATCAGCATAAAGTCCGACTGCGAGAGGGCACCAAACCATGGAATAAGTCCCGCCGGAAGAATTGGACCATTCCGCAGCGATACTGGCTCGATCGCCTTGTGCAGGAGGGCGTCGACGCGGGAATGTTCGAGTCAACAGTTGCCGCGAATGGCTGCTTGTCGGACTGGGATGGACAGCCCGTCCTGGTGTGCAAGGACCGTGACGCGGAGATGCCAGATTGGTGGGACGAGCCACGCCTCACATTCAACTACGCCCACATTGAGGAAGACCTGCCTGGCACCAGGATACCCCTGATGAGTGATGTGCATCAACGCTTGGGGGATCCGAGAGTGGGCTGCCTTTGTATCTTCGACCTCAAACATGCGTACTGGTCCATCGCTATATGGCCGCCTCACCGTTTCTACTTCGCATTTTGCATCCCAGGCTTTCCGCAATTGCAACCCACCAGGATGCCGCAGGGTACGCAGACAGCGCCGTTCTCTCTGGCGGAGATGATGGCCATCGTCACGGGTGCCATCCCGGAGCCTGACGCTCAGCCGTCCTTGACCGTGCCATCTTCGCCCGATGGCTTGCCTCCTTTGACGTACTATATGGATGACATCTTCTTGACACACGTCAACTTTGAGGTGGCGTGGGCTTTCGTGAGGGATCATTTGCTCCCTCGATTGGACTGGGCGATGTTGAAGGTCTCTTTCAAGAAAATCTTCCTGGGATGCGAGGAAATCGTGGCTTTGGGAGTTACCCACCGGATCCATGGGGTCGTCAACCTCCGTGACGAGAAGACGAGTCGCTTGGCAAGATGGCCTGTCCCCAAGACCAAATCCGACGTGCGATCGTTCCTGGGGGCGGTTGGTCCTCAGAGACGTTGGATCCGGAATTGTGCTGAGATTTCGCGGCCTTTGACACGCCTGACGGGCAAGGTGGAGTGGCGCTGGACGGAACCAGAGGCCGTGGCGTTTGAGTTGTTGCGGACACGCGCATCCGCCGTGTTGGACATGCATGGGCACAAGTTCGACATCCCCGTTCAGGGATACACTGACGCCTCCGGCTACGGTGCAGGCCTGCTGATAACTCAGATCCAAGACGGTGTGGAGGTACCTCTCGTTTATGACAGCTTCATTTTCACCAAGCCACAGCGCAACTATGGCACGTACAAGAGGGAGTTGCTGGCCATTGTGGAATTCGTTCGTCGTCACCTTCGTTATTTCGTGGGGCCTCCAGGGGTCCGTTCAACGGTCTATACGGACCACAAGCCTTTGATATATTTTCTGGACTCGGAATGCCATGAGGGTATCTGCGCGAGATGGGTTAGCGAGTTGCGAGCCACAAACATTCGGATAGAATATATTCCAGGGGAGAGGAACCGAGCCGCTGACGCCTTGTCCAGGACCATCTTCCCTGGGGATGACTGCGAGGAGGTGGCCCATCTGCGAGAAATGGGGTCGTTGGAGGTTACGGGAGAATGGAGATGGAAGGATGGTTGCGGTGGCTATGAGGAATTGTTAGCTCGAATGAAACAGGAGAGGACGGCGGAGGAGAACATATCTGATGAGTTGAGTTGCCGCGTGCTCGAGAAGTCCGTGTTGGCCTGCGTGGCAACAGTCGATGCGGAGGAAGGGGACTTGCTGCGTCTGTATTTGGGGGACGGGTGGTACGCGGAGGTGACCGCGTTCCTGCAGACTGGGGCACCGTTGGACGGATGGGATAGAATGGGCACACGGGCGCTGGTGGATAAGGCGAAGGAATACCGGCTGGAAGATGGCGTGCTGAGGCACTACCGGAAGGGTGTGTGGAGGCGGTGTGTGCTGGAGAAGGATGTCGCGGAGACCCTCGCTTTGGCGCATGATGAGGCGGGGCATTTCTCGCCGGCGATGACGTTGAAGAAGTGTGACGGCCTACGCCGCCACGACGCCACAAACCGCAAGCCACCGCAAGACCGAGGTTCAACCGCTAGTGCGCACGAATGTCTTTGTATTTAGTTCACCACCGGGCGCACTCCGCGCCCGGTTCTTCTTCTTCTTCTTCTTCTCTTTAAGCCTATTATTAGCTATAGTACGGTAGCAATACAGCAGTGGCCTCGTCCCTGTCTTCTTTCTTCTTGCCGTGACACAATAATAGGCTTGATCGGTAGAGCAGTACACTGCAGCCGTTCAGAAAAATCCCTTACCCTTGTTTTACACTCCTATCGTACGAGGACGTCATTTCGGCCGACCGGCCAAGGAGACGTCGCGATAGCCGAACTTTAAATTCTATTGAAATCCTAAAATTTTTATCTTTTTTTGTTACGCCCCGCAAGCGACCGCGGAATGGCGTCAGAAGACCTATTCAAACTACCAAAAATGCCGGGCGCCATCCCTGAATCTTCGCCGCTGGCGCCCCTTACTAGCAACGTAACGATGCAACGAGGAGGTACTAGTGACGTGCAGGTTACACCACTCTCCGTCACGGACGATATGGATCGTCTTAGTATTGCCTCAAAAGAAACGGTCATCAAGGATGAACGAGGAGCGCCCTCGAACGCGCCTCCACCAGCGTTCGTCTATGACAATCCCTTACACAATCCCCGCTTCTTCCCAAGAGTCCGGCCCGTACGGGCGCCTATTCGACACTCTCCCCTTCGCGCACCTGTTCGACAATCTCCCCTTCGCCGCAGGACGCCGCCGCCAGAGCCTAAGCCTGCTACGAAGAAAACGACCACACAGGGCGACAAGGAGACCAAACGTATGTTTCAAGCCGTCCTTCAACGACTTACGGCAACGGAGACGGCCATAGAAGCAAAGATTGAGAATACGGTCAATGCTCGAATCGCGGCTTTCGAGGAGGGCCTCGCTCTCCAGAACCCTGCTCGAAACCAGACACCACGACCGGTCACTCGCGGTCTCTCCTACCAGCTCCCCACCGCCCGCAACCTCTCGCAAGAGCGGTCGGTGGAAAGTCCCTTACACTTAGGCACTCGTGACGATATCCCGGGAGTCTACCCACCTGAACCTCTCCGACCATTCCACACTCCTGGGGCTTTCATCGACCCTACGCCTGTCCCTGCGGCGTCGCAACGCTCCATCATCCGTATTGACAATCCCCCCGCCTTTACCGGCGATGGGACGGGTCCTAAGCTGCGAGATTGGCTTCACTTGGTTATCGACCGCATGGCCACGCAGGCCTTCGCCTTCCCCACTGAGGAAACCAAGTTCATCTGGGTTAAATCGCTCATCCGGGCCCCTGCGTTATCCGTCATTCGTCCCTATCTGTCGCTCGAAAACCCCACTCGTTTCACCACGTGCAGCGAGATCTTCCATTTCTTCCAGGACATCTACACCAATCCTGACGAGGCCGCAGAGGCCCGCGACCGCTTGGAAACCTTCCAGCAGGGCACCCGCACTTTCTTCGACTTCTGCAACGAGTTCGTCCAGCTTGCCACTCAAGCCGGGTTGGCACGAAGCGAGTGGAAAATCCAGCTCGGGCGCCGCCTGAATTCAGAGATGCGTCGCTTCATGACCAGAGAATCGACCGATCCCGACGTGACCTTCGCTGAGTTTAGGGCCTCCGGCGTGAAGTTCGACCAACACCTTCGCGAGATCGAACGCGCCGAGAGAAGACAGCTTCGGCTGGCCGCAAGGCCCCGCTACCCGGTAGCGCGAGATCCAGTCCCTGGGTCCCGGACACCGCAACCGGTTTCAACCACAGCCTCCCGACCTACGCAGAATCCACGACCCGCTCGGGCTACTACACCGGCAGCCCCGGCCGCCACTACCTCTCGATCGACCCTCACCTGCTACAACTGTGGCCGACCGGGGCACATCTCGCCCAACTGCCCTAGTCCTCGTAGAACCGCTGTTGCTTACATGGAGGGGGAAAATGAAGGGGATCTGGAGGAGACGGATGGATTCGTGGACCCGCAAGACACCGCGGAGGACGCCTTCGAGGATTCGGGAAAAGCCGAACCCTGACCAAAGCCTCCAGGTCAGGGGAAGTACCATGTATTAACGAGATAGTTCAACTCAATAGACACGCACTCCGCTCTATTCGTGACCTCGTTGGGGGTCCCAAATTCACTATTCGCGTGACCCTACGAAACAGAGGAACGGGTACGGCATATGCGTACAACGCTCTCGTAGATACTGGTGCTGGAGCATGGCTCCTTGCCGACCGCAAGGCGCTGCAGCCCTTAATCCACCACCTCGAACTCCCCGTCCAACGGTTCGAGGACAAAATACCCATTCGAGACTTCACCGGCAACACTGCCGACGTCTTCCAAGAATACTTCTTCGCTGACCTTCAAGCCGATAAAAGGATCTTCCGAGACTCTCCTTTCATGTTGGCCAATCTTGGTAACCAGAGTTCCCATCAATTGATTATTGGTTTGCAATTCCTTGCCCGCATGGGAATTGAATTAGACATCGCGAACTTTCGTTTGAAGTTCCCCAAGTCGCTGCCACCCTGTATGGAGGCCCGTGGCGACATCATCTTGCCCCATCAACGACTTAAGCCACGTCGCGTCGACCCTCGCAGCCAGGCTGACGTGGAACGACGCAATCTCCTGTGGGAACGGGAGGAAATTGACCACGGTATCGCTGAATTACAAGGCAGAGAAACTCCCCAGCCCGCAACCCGCCGCAGCTTCAATAACACCACCTGGTTGCGGGACATGGAGTCCAACCTGCGCAAGATGGACGACAAGCTACAGGGCGTTGATCGCTACATTCCGCCCCATAAGCGTCGTCGCCTACCGACACCCACTGCCAAGCAGACCACGAGCCTTGACTTCGACGTGTGCATGATCTCTGTACTCGCCTTTAAAAAAGGCTTGCATAGGGGCGCACGACGAGGCAACCGCAACGCTGGGCTGGTTGAGGGTGGTTATTTCTCTATTCAGGAGCTGGATTACGAGTTGGAACGTGCACTTGAAGGTGAGGATGAGGAGACGAGGGAATTGATCCTGGCTCGTTTACCCCCGGAATACCACCAGTTCGTCGATGTGTTTTCCAAACGGCAGAGCGACGAATTGCCCCCTCACAGGGCAATCGATTTCAAGATCCAGCGCAAGAACCCCGACGTACCCCTCCGCACCAGGCCGCTGTACGGAATGAGTGCCGCACACCTGGTCGCTCTACGGGAATACCTCTCCGAAATGCTACGCAAGGAATGGATCGTGCCGAGTGCCTCTGAATATGGTTCACCGGTGCTTTTTGCCCTCAAGCCCGGCGGTGGCTTGCGCTTTTGCGTGGATTACCGGGACCTTAACGCTGACACCGTGAAAGATCGCTACCCCTTGCCTCTGATAGGCGAGACCCTCGAACGCGTGTCCAAGGCCAAGGTATTCACGAAGCTGGACATCCGCCAGGCCTTCAATCGCATCCGCATTCATCCCGACTCGGAGGACCTTACGACCTTCCGCACTCGGCTTGGCCAGTATAAATATCGCGTGTTGCCATTTGGCCTCAGTAACGGCCCGTCCACGTTTCAACGTTACATCAACCAGGCCCTCTTCCCCTACTTGGACACGTTCTGTACAGCCTACGTTGACGATATTTTGATCTACTCGCAAGACCCCGCAGAACATACACAGCATGTCACCCTCGTCCTGGAGAAACTTCGCGAGGCCGGCCTGCAAGTCGACATCCGGAAGACCGAGTTCCGGGTGACGGAAACTAAGTTCCTGGGTTATATCGTCTCGACCACGGGCGTTGCAGTTGATCAGACCAAGGTTAAGGCTGTGAGCGATTGGGAGGTTCCTACTAAGGTGAAGGAACTTCAGTCATTTCTGGGCTTCTGCAACTTCTACCGCCAATTCATAGATGGTTTCAGTCGTATATCCAAGCCGTTGCATTGCCTGACCGCAACGCCCCGCTGGGAATGGACTGTCGAGCACCAACTAGCTTTCGACGCCTTAAAGAAAGCCCTGACGACCGCTCCGGTACTCACTCACTTCCAGGAGGATCGCGAGACCAAGTTGGAGACTGATGCTTCGGACGGTGTTATTTCCGCAGCCCTGTCGCAGAAAGGACCGGACGGCGAATGGCACCCCGTGGCGTACTCCTCCAAGACAATGTCCCCGTCGGAATGTAACTACTTCATCCACGACAAGGAATTGTTGGCGATCATAGCGGCCCTCAAGGACTGGGAACACATGCTGGTTTCACTCTCCGCGCAGTTCGACATCATCACTGACCACCAGGCCCTGCAGTATTTCTCGACCAAGCGCAAGCTATCCGCAAGGCAGGCTGGCTGGCACGAGCATATGTCGCAATTCAACTACAGGATCTGCTACAGGCCTGGGCGCCAGAATTTGGTGGCAGACTTGCTGTCACGCAAAGCAGAGGATTTGGCGACGCAGAAAGCGATCAAGGACCACAGCCGGATGATCACCCTCCTTCCCCCTGACCGTTTCAACGGAGGTGTCGATCCGCGGGTCGTTGCGGATTACCCAGATGTGTCCTACATGGATTTCTCGCTTTCGGAATTGGACCCCACGGTCACCGACTCCCCTCGCCTTCACGGTATCCGCTTGGTTGATGCTATCCTGGCCGCCAACCGCCACTCGCCTACTCTGGACCTTGAGCGTCAACGTGCGGCTAAGATCGATGGCGGCTTTCGCCTACAAGACGGCCTACTCCTTCACAAGGATCGGTTGGTGGTGCCAGACGTTGACAATTTACGGACCTGGCTCTGCGACGAGATTCACCGCCCTACCAGTCGAGCCCACCCTGGCCGCGGCAAGTTGCGGGCGATGATCGCGTCCCAGTACACTTGGCCTGGGTTGACCTCTTTCGTCGAAAAATACTGTGCCAACTGCAGGGATTGTCGCCGAAGCACTCCTTCGCACCAGAAGCCTGCGGGACTGTTGCAACCCCTCCCAATCGGCGACCGCGTCTGGCAAAATATCTCGATGGACTTCAAGTCGATGCCCGCGGACAAGAAGGGCTATAACGCCATCCTGGTCATCGTCGATCGCCTCGGAAAACGGTCCTTCTCCCTGCCCACCCACAAGACCTGCACAGCTCAAGAGCTGGCGGACCTGTATTTCCGGCACGTCTGGCGGATCTACGGCACGCCAGAGACAGTCACATCGGATCGAGGTCCTCAGTTTATTTCGAACTTCCTGGACGAGCTGGCTAAGCTCACGGGCATTGAGCTCCGCACCTCTACCGCAGAACACGCTCAGACGAACGGAGGAACCGAGATTGTCAACCAGTTCCTGCAGACCAAGCTCCGCCCGTTCATCAGCCACTTCCAGGATGACTGGTCGGACCTCTTGCCATGCTTGGACTTCGCCATGGCGACGCAACCTCACGCGAGCACTGGACTCTCCCCGGCTGAGATCGAAATGGGATTCCTCCCGCGCATGACGTTCGACTGGGCGGCGCGCACCACGACGAAGAGTCCCCCGGCTGAATCATCTAACAGGGAGCTGGCGCAAGCGATCGCAAAACGGAGGGCCGAAGCGGTACAATGGGCACGCGACAATCTGCAACGGGCTCAAGAGGCTCAGCGTGTCAAGGCTGATCGTCACCGGCGTCCCGTCGATTGGACGACAGGTGACGAGGTATATGTGCGAAAGGGCAACTGGGCCACAGATCGACCTCACGATGGCCTGGACCAGCCTTACGCAGGTCCCTTCAAGGTTCTGTCGAACCCGCACCCTAACGCGTACAAGCTGGACCTCCCGAAGGGCATGAAGATCCACCCCGTGTTGAACGCCTCTCGGCTGATCAAGGCGCGGAAGGATGCGGTTCCAGGTCAACTCAAGGATCCGCCGCCTCCGTTAGAAGTCAACGGCGACCACGAGTGGACGGTCTCCAAGATCCTCAGTTCGCGGATCTACCGCGGCAAGTTGCAGTATCAGATCGCTTGGGAAGGCCACGACCCAGATCCCACCTGGTATCCCGCGCGCAATCTCATGAACTCGCCTCTCCTGGTCACGGCATATCACGACGAATACCCTGGCGCCGCAGGACCGCCGGTTCGACTTGCGGCGTGGGTGCGGGCGGCAGCCAATGATGAGTTCCTGGAGCCCACGGTCGATGATGATAAGGCGGTTAGCTCAGGCTCCGACCCTCCGTCACGGGGTCGTCGTCGTCACAATTAGGTCATCAAGGGCTGGCGGCTCTTTGCGGCCTTGTTTGAGCAAAGCAATTGGTTCTATTCTTACACTCCTTACACTACGTTATCTTGTTACAAAAAAAAAAAAAAAAAGAAAAAATTGAAGCAAAGGCAAGCAGAGGCGGCAGGCCGAGAGCCACCTTTTCCCCTCATTCCTCGTCGTCTCCGTCCTCATCCTCCTCGCTGTCGGAGACCAGGTCGGCGGTGCCTACGCTGCTGTCATCCGAGCCCAGGTTCATGATCTCCCGCAGGAGAGCGCGGCGGGCGAGGGCTTCGTTCTCGTCACCGAATTGGCTGGACCGGGCGTCGCTCAGGACGCTCTCTTCGTCGCTGGCGGCCTCTGGTGCTGGGGCGTCTCGGGCTATTGGGACATCTTGCTCGGCGTTGGCCTCGGCTTCGGCGTCGTTGGCGACGGGCACGGCTGGCGCAGCGGGCGCGGCCTCTTGCGCCTCCTCCATCTCAACATCCTCCCGATCCTGGCGCCGTCGGCGGCGGGGGGGACGATGCTTGCGCTCGAGCAGTTCCTCGGGCGTGCCATACCCCCCACGACGAACAATGCGACCGAATTCGCTGTCCCAGAGGTGGAATCCGATTCGGAGGAACTGGCGTCGACCCTCTTCGTCTTGACGACTCCAAGCGTCGAACCAGTCCTCCTCCACGTCATCCTCCCCTAGGGGCGCATTGAAGTCGTGGGTGGTGGCCAGTCTCAGGAGGCGGTCGATTTCGCCAAGGAGGAAGCTTTCTCGGGACGGGCCAGCCAACGCTGCGGCCGTCTGCTGGGCCAGTTCCTCTGGTGTCATGGGATTGCCGGTTTCTGCACGCTGCGCAATGGGTTAACGACATTCCGGCGATGGGCCATGGTTGACTTACGACGAGTGCGGCAGTTGTCACCGCAATCATTCGGGTGGCGGCTTGACGGCTGGCGACTTGTTGTTCTCCGAGGGTTGGCTTCTTCAAGCTGTACTCGTCCTCCTCTTCGATGCACTTCCGGAGGCAACGTTCGAGTCCCTCAAGGACGCGCAGGACTCGGCCACAGCGGGCGACTTGGCGGGCGTCGACGTGCCCAAAACCGCGCTGTCGGATGGCGTGGACTTCCTCAATGGCGCGCGCGGAGAACAGCGACACAGTCTGGGCCACGCCGACCAGGTTCTCAGGGATCTAGCATGCTGCGGTCAGTTGCGGACGTCGTGTGGCGCCTGGAGTCACTCACGGCCAGGCAAATCTCGTGGCGGGTGTCACACGACCAACATCTCGATTTCGACGCCGGGCCACAGAGGCAAGCACCACGAAGGTCTTGGTGTGTCCGGGTGACACACATCGCGCAGGGTGCGACCCCTGGGATCTCTTGGCCTCTTCCTTCACGATCGGCGCGCACTCTGGCAAGGTGGCTCCACCCGACCTCTTCATCGAAGGGCCACGCCTCCTGCAGTCTGGCTAGTTCGAGCGCTGCCATCTCCCCGTTAGCGATTGTTTGTTTTTCTGGGTTCTGCGTTGCGTTGCGGGGGATGGGGGATGCCTGGGGAATGGTGCACTGGATGGAGGGCCCTACAGGGGACGTTTGGATACGGCACGGCACCGCAAGGGCCCACTCTGCGAGGTCTTGCGGTGCGGTTGTTTTGTTTTTTGGGCAGGTACGCCCGACCTCGCTGGCGCTTGCCCGGGCTTCCCGCCCGGGGGGGGGTGGTGTGACGGCCTACGCCGCCACGACGCCACAAACCGCAAGCCACCGCAAGACCGAGGTTCAACCGCTAGTGCGCACGAATGTCTTTGTATTTAGTTCACCACCGGGCGCACTCCGCGCCCGGTTCTTCTTCTTCTTCTTCTTCTCTTTAAGCCTATTATTAGCTATAGTACGGTAGCAATACAGCAGTGGCCTCGTCCCTGTCTTCTTTCTTCTTGCCGTGACAAGAAGCTGAACCGGACGGTATATTGGCCAACGATGGCATTGGACGTGAGGATGTACTATTTGGGGTGTGTCGAGTGTGCGCGGTTTGGACCTGGGCGCCCGAAGCTTCCCGCATTGCCGATCACGGTTCACGCACCATTTCACGTGATAGTCGCCGACTTCATCGGGCCCCTTCCTGTGACGCCGAATGGGTACGCCTACTTCCTGCTGATGGTGGACTATTTTAGTCGTTTCGCTTGGGCGGAGCCGACGACAGACGCCGGAACGGATACGGCGATACGCATCGTGACGGGATGGCGGTACAGGGTTGGGACCGTTCCGCTGGGATTCTACCTCGACCCGGGATCCGCTTTTGTGTCCCGGAAGATGCATGAGGCCGTGAGGCGCATGGGGTCAGAGGTGGTCAACAGTCCTTCGGGGTCGCATAAATCCGCGGGAATGGTCGAGGTCCACTGTAAGATCTCACAGGCGATTGTGGCGAAGTTGTCGTCTCCCACGCTGGTGGACTGGGATGAGAGACTGCCGGAAACGATCGCCCACATGAATACGAGGATTATGGCCAGCGGGGATCTGGTGCCATTCGAGATTCTGCACGGATGCCTGCCCAGGGGGATGTTGGAATCATCATACCCCTCAGACGCAGAGGCTCGGGTGCGCTCAGCGCTTGCTGCCGGAACGTTTGAGCTGCCTCGGGGGGAACAGCTGGATGACCTTCTCCAAGATCGCGCGCTGCGGACGCAGGCGTGTCGGGAAGAGATGGAGGGTGACATGACGGCTGAACGCGATGCTCGACGTCGTCTGCACCTTGCGCGCGGCAGCTCATCGGTGGCGCCGGGGGCCTACGTGATGGTGCTACAGGATGGGAAACAAAAGAAACTGCAGCCGAAGTGGAGAGGCCCATTCCTTGTGGAGAGTCGCGTTGGGCGCGCTTCCTATAGCTTGATGAATCTGGACGGGACACGCATACACACACATACCTATCACGAGGATACCCTCAAGCTATTCGTTCCCCGCCAGGGACGTATCCGCAGGCCCGGGGATCTGATCCTGCCGATGAGACAACCGGTACGCAATCGATGAGATGACCCTCTTGTTTGCCCCCCCCACTCGCTGCGACGAGGTCAAAACTCTGGGACGGGACATCGCGAGGAGGCGCCGCCACACCGCTCGCTTGTGACGAGGCTCTATATGACGGTGGCGATTTGTGTGACAGACAGTATTGGTATAGATCGGTGGGGCACCTCTTTTACCCCCCCCACTACGAAGGTGGCCCTTCTTAACCTGTGAGATTATTCGAAAGGGAAAGCTAAACTGGCGGTATACGAGAAAGTACAGAAGGAGTTAGACAGGAAGTATAAACAGACAGGAGGTCCGGAAGGAGTTAGCTGGAGGTAAACAAACAGTCTGGAGTATAAAAGGGAGCGGGGTATCCTCTCCTTCAGATTAGAACAACTACCTCAGAAATACGAACTTCTTTTCCTTTGGAACTGTTACTGTTGATTGCTACATCTTCTCGTCCTATCTTACTCTGGTACCCAGCGGTAATAATAAACGCACGTCGCGGCTGGGTTGGGTGAAGAAGTGAGCGGCAACTTTTTTTTTTTTGGCTTTGGCTTTGGCTTTGGCTTCGGGGTAACTTGATTTGCATAAACAAACACGTGCGGAGCTTCGGCCGGGACAAACGCTCAAAGCACGGGATAAGCACTTACATGCAAGATATTCTAGGTACACCAAATGCTAGGTTATTATCCCCGTGCGTTGACTAATAATCCTTACAAGTACAGGACAGTTGGCCGGTTACCGGCCGTTCTGCGGCTCCGAGAACTACTATGTACTACCTATATGTATAGTAATGACCTGATGAACCGCGAAACTGAACACACCGGTCAACATTGTACAGTCAAAGTGGGCATACTTACAAAAGTTGATTGCGGCAAATTCAGATCAAGCGCTTAAAACGTTACTACTTTAAGAGTAAGTACATGGTGGAATACGCACGAAGGATCCGGCATGAACACATCCACATTGGGTCCTCGAAGGATTTGGCAGGACGGAGGAGTGGAGCGAACGGACGGTAGGCTCTGATTCCTGAATACCTACATAAGTAGTACTGCACCTACTTATCTAACCTAGTTGTCGCCGCTTACTTATGTGAACAGCTAAAATTCGCTTGGGGCCCCTGTATCTACTAAGTATGTAAGTGGTGTATGACGGCGAATCCATTCTAACTTGTATGTAAGTAGGTAGGTGAATTTCGTTCGAGCGGCCGATTGCTAACTTACCTACTTCTACTATGTAAGTACTTACGGATACAATTAAGCGCAACCGCGCAAGCGCTCAAGCAACATAGGCTCGGATCTACCTACAGAGAACCTATGCTTCCCGGTGTGTCGGCCTTGTAAAATACCGATGTGCTAAAAGCATGGCGTCTGTGCATTCTATCGCGTGTCTTGGGCATCGTGTCAGTCAGTTATTTATTATGTATCCCGGCAGGCTCGGTTTCGGATCAAGTTATGTAAGTAATTGATATACTTCGATGTGCTGCGATGTAATTAGAGAGACTATTACGGATCCATATTATCTATCTAGTAGTGTACCTATCTAGACCAGCTTGGCCAACTTGTTTGAAGAGATCGGTGGAGAGACAGAGCTCGTCGGTGACTCGGTGTGCATGTGTAGGTACCTGGGTAGTTATCTTATATCATGAGCTCCGGCAAGAAGAGGAACAAACTACAACTTCGATTTCGGCGGCACACGGCAATGCAATGGCAGCGGCAGCAGCAACGGCAACGGCAACGGCAAACGGCAAACGGCAAACGGCAACGCTTGCTCAGGCTGGAATGGGGCTTTTTTTTTTTTTTTTTTGCGCCGCAATTATCGTGCCTTGTTGGCATCTACATACTACGTAGTAAGTAAGGGGTATTAGCGTACCATAGAGGAGGCATTCAAGGTACAATACGGGTACCCACCGTCCACGTGTTTGAAATATGACAGAAAACAAGGAAATGATATATGATAGATTCCCCCATGCCAGTTAGCGACGTTATTATGCGTAACCACGGGATCAATCAGTATGGTTCCTGGCGCAGCGCTACGTGCTCACTTATTTACACGAGACTTACTGTATGTTGTCTCATCTTTTGGGCATGACTTGATGCCAAGGGAAGCAAGTGAAGGCGCATTTGTCTGAGACGCCGCGCCGCGTACCCGTTGTTACGTACCATGGGGTTGCAAAAGTACCGGTATACCTGCAGACATCGTGGTCTGTCTTCTTCGCCATCGTCTTCTACCTATCTAGGCAGGTAAAGTACCTAAGTGTAAGTATATCGGTAGAGGCCGTTGAAGCGGCTATGTTCACTAGACCTGCGAACACCGAGGGTCGGTACGATACAGAACATTCTAATACTTAAGGCTGTGCACAAAGTCTAGTGTAGTTAAAAGGATGGCTCAAGGGATATGGTTACGAAGTCAAATTGCTGCACACTATGAGTGGGTCGATATTGGTCTTGGCGATCTCCATGATTTTTGGAACTTGATAAATAACGTAATAACTATTACTTATGTATGTTGTGTACGAACGACATGAGTACCTAGTAGTTAGTATGTATGTAGATAGTCCGTACAGATTATAGCCATAGTAATAAGCAGCGTGACCCTTGGTGTTATAGATAGCAGCTCAGCACGTGGTAATTAAATCAAGTACATAGCTTTAAACCTATTACAAATACACCACGTCCCTGGAGCAGGCACGAGAAATGAAGCGGCTGGCGATGAATTGAAGTTGTTCGATCTTCGATGACAATTCATCGATTCCGTCGTCCGTACAGATTACCAGCTGTCAATACCTAACCGAGGTAGTGTACCTAGTGCGAGCCGCCGAGATCCTCGGACCTCCTGTTATTACAAAGGATCTGTCAATAACTACATAGTATGCAATACGATAATTAGTTTCCCCTCTAAGTACATACTTACATAAGCTTAGTACAGTCTGTACCCTATCTATCTAGTGTGGGTATTTCCAGTTTGAACCCATCGCGGCAATAATGTAATAATAATTAAGTACCTAGTGTGTATGCTACCTATCTACTCTGCTCTGTCGATTCCATCAAATGTGCTATAACTAACCACACTGGGCATCTGTACCGAGGCGCATGTGAGGGAAATACATAATATTGATCATTGATGACGCCGACGGATTAATATTACGCAGTGTCGTCTGTAGATGCACACAAAGTTTCAACCGTGTCCCTCCGCTTCGTAATCCGGACCAGTTAAGGTGAGGTGGTCGTGTGATGTGCACGGACTACATACATAGTAGACTAGCAGGGCGAGCTTGCTGATCTCATCCTTTCTGTCGGGTTGTCCGGATTCGCATCGTCCGTGGGGAGGAGATACCTACATAGGAGCGTATGACCGGCAGTGGTGTACGTACATAATTACATGATACAAAAGACACCTAATTAGCGCATCAGGGAGATCGATTGCGTCGACTTGGGATATACAAGAATTGATGCCCAACGTTTTGGAATTCTGTCCTTGACTCCTGACTCCTTGCAGGTTGCTTGCTTACTTTTAATGACGCGGGTAACAGTTTGGTTGTTTCCCGCGCGAAACCGCCCCAATGGAATCGTGAGAAAAGCTAGAGGGAAATAAAGGCCCCCGGGCCCGTCACCCATACCACCTCATATGCAATGCATGCTGCAAGCTGTTTAAGGAACCCTACGTACCGTTTGATTCGTACCAGCGCTCGGTAGGTGTGGTACGGTATGTACTGGAGGAAAGGAGGGCGGTATTGATGCTACGTAGATTAGGTTAGATAACCCAAAAAAGATCCTGCCGAAGAACATACATGCACACGAGCACATGTGCTTAACTACAGATGTATGTAGGTACAATGTGCAGAATACCTACCTACCTACACACATGAAATGCACATTAGCTACCGAATGTTGCATTGCGCTGCGTTGCGCTGCGTTGCGTTGCGTTTGCCGGGCTTCTCTTCATTAATCTTCTTTCCGTGATGTAAGATGAGCTTTTGTGAAACAACCCAGGACGTCAACAATCAATCTAAGTAAGTAGGTAGGCGTGTCGTTATGTATAATAAGGATTGGCGAAATTCATTGACAGAATTGGGTATGGTACCTACACTATTCCCAGGATTCCGGATGCGCCAACCGACGGGCATCCAGTTAGACTTAGCGACGGTAATCTGTTAAGATGCCTAGCACGCGTACTATGTACAGACGTACTATACGTAGTATAGCCTGAACCATTTTAGCCTTGCGCCGAACACTATTTAAAGTAGAGGCGAGTTAGCATGTTTATCTGAGTTTAAATTGCCCGAGTCAATAACCTAGCATGCCGGTAGGTATACTTTTAGTTGCCAACTGACATCGCATGAGGTAGGTAGGTACCCTAGACTAGATACCCTACAACTTTGATGAAGTTTCAACTCCCAGTCTACTTACAAAAAGGACAACTCGTATTGATCGAGTTGGGATAGTCTCCGAACCACACTAACGGCGGCTAACGAACTGATGTCGCTTTTACTATCGGGCAGGGACTAGTTAGATAGATAATACATGATGTGCATACCTAAGTGCTAACTAGATATAGTAGTATGAGCCTGTAAGTAGCGTGGTGCTTAAAGTAATAAGTACAGTAGATAGGTACCTACTATGTAGATACCCAGTTCCGAGAAGTTGGAACGCCATGTTTGGGTTGGGTTTTGGATGATACTGATAACGCTATCTATTACCCAGTACATACCTACCTACTTACCTACCTACCTGGCTACCTACCTACCTACACCCATGGCAGCCCAACACGCGTCTCAAAGGAACTATTGTCCAGTGTCGAGATACCTGCATTCCGCCAGGGCTTGGTTCGGTTATCTCATCTCACCTACGGATCAACAGCACCCGGGAACATTGTACTGCACTAGAAGCGCATGTTGACGTAGGAGAATTCCAGTGGCTTCCTGTTCAGGGAACTGGAAGGACGTTGCGGAATTGGCAGCATCGACACTACATTAGTCTCGGGGGCGCGACTAGGTTAGTGTAAGTCCATGGACTGCATGGCATGCCGGACTAGCAACGGTCTGGTTTGTATGGTCCATACCTTAAGTAAGTACGGATAAGTTACTATCTATGTATGGTATGGTATCCACAAGGCACATGCTGTTGCACTTGCGATGAAAGACATTAATAACGTACCGGCGGTGTACCTACCTATTGCATGTTCCTGTATCGTGCTCTGTAACTCCTTCCCCTAACTTGCCACGTCCCGTTCTTACGGCAAGAACTGAATGCAGGTCCCTATGCCACTGCCTCTGATAATCCAAGTGTGGACTGGACTGCCACGCCACGGACTTTATATTACGTACATACATTAAGTAGACGACTGGTCGGGTGTATTAACCACATTACTTATTAGCTGCATTTGTAAATCGGGACCGTAGGAACGCTACCTAACCTGACACGGCTCGAGGAGTCGAGTCCAAGGTCGCTCGCCTAATAAGAGTCCAAATAGTTAAGTACTTACCTACCTACCTTACATAGTAACTCAACTAGGTACACACACTAACTAGATACCTACCTACACTAATTTGAAGCGCAAACTGGGGTGTAAGTAAACTGGTCGCCAACCCCAGTTGGTACGTCTACCTACCTCTGGGTTCTGCTCCACTTGGTCCCGTTCGAGTCCGATGAGGGTTCGCTGATAAAGGGATTCGGGCCCGGACTACTGCTGCTGCTGCTGTCGATTAATAACTCGGTAGCCAACTTTTGCGCGCTGCTACCAAACTACCTACCCCGAGTCTCCGAAACGATCGCAGAAGAGCAGAACGCCCCAACCAGTCTTCTGGCTTTTTCTTTTTACACGTCGCCTGTCTAGACGTCTATTATTATCCCCTGGTTTGCAGGCTATAGTCAGCTGCAACTGTCCTTGTTTCCTGCAAGCCTCTGCACCATTGTCATCAAACAGAGCGAGGTACCGACCTGTGCGGGATACTCTATGCGGGACACCCAGACACCACACCACGGCTTTTGACGCCCCCGGGGTCGATTTCTGATTTGAACACGACAACCCCAGCTCCCAACCCATGCCCACACCCCCCAGGGAGCCATTCATTCGGCTTTACTGGTCCGATTGCCATTTACTCCGACCATTTCTATTGGGAGCGCCCTCACCTGGTTGCAGCCAGCAGCCGTGACACTGACCCTTTCAGCTGCCGGGCAAGAACCCTGAGGCGACCTAACCCTATTTCTCCCCGATAACCCCATAAGGGAACGTCATTTACTTACGCCCGACGATTCCTTACCGAGATTTACGACGTATACTATGTAAAGCGGCCCTGCTTTCTGGATGCTCACCACCGTTTCGAACATCCTACGGACGCCTAACTTTGCTTTCACCTAAAGACTTGTTGTCAATAGAGCGTTTACTGAAGTTCGACCTACCATTCGGAAATTATGTTCTATAGTACTTATCCCCGACCAAGACAAGGCACTCTATTCGATACATATCTGAAGTTTTGTTAAAAGCTGGCCGAAACGTCAGACCTAGACTCACCTAGCAGTTGCACAGCAGACCTTGGAGGCCGAGTTGTTGGAGATAAAACTGCAACTGCGGATTGGAGGGATCCGGGCACCGAGAGGAGACGGGCGGAGAAACCACCCAGAACATTCACCGGGGAGAATAAGTACCTACCTACCTACACCAGACACTTGTCGCCGACAAAGTCGCCATTCGGCATTGGACATAGCGAACAAACCATACCAGGTTTCCGGACTAACACCGAGGTATACCACACGCGACACCGACGGCATCCCCCGTTATCGACATAACGGCTGACCTTAAAGGCCGTGAGAAGGGGGTTCATACTCTCGCATGCATATTACGAAAAGAGAAAGGAAAAGACAAGAGAAAAGACAGACCCGGTTGCCAAAAGTGTATGATATTGGATCCCTGCTCAGGGCTACCGAAGCCATGACGTCCATTGTAAGTACATACCTGAATCTTTTGAGTTTCTGATGATCTTTGTCGTCCTTCCCCACATCTCCCACTCTTCTCCTCCTCTCTGAGATTCAAAGTTCATTGCTGAGTCGCGCAAAAAAAAAATATCCTTGCTTCCGCCCGCCATCCGCGTCGGGATCTGGTGTTCGTTTTTTGTGCTTACCGGTCGACGGTCGTGTCCCTCTCCTTCGGTGATTCTTGATTTGTTTCTTTGGTTCTTCGGGGCTTGTCTGACATGCGTACAAACAAACGGGCTCGCTCACCCACTCCTTTGCAACCCCCCTTCCTCCGTCACACTCCTACTACCACTACACTACACACTATATGCCTAAGCTCTCTTAATCCGTATTCAATGCCGTACAATGCAATGCTTTGTTCACCGCCTCGCGATTGCATCTCTACTGGCTCTGCTCGGCCGAGCGTGTGATTATGTGGTCGTCCCGTCCCACCCACCTACCCCTATGCCCACACACCACACACCCATGCCAACAGAAGCTGAGGGCCTGTGTAGTGTTGATTGAGGGTGACAACGCTCCCACCTCTCTCTGGTCGAGCAGTGCTCGATCTCGCCACAAAATCGCCGGACAGGGGGCGGGTCGGTGCGGTGCGCGGATTCCGTAACATACAAAAAAATATACCTAGCACATGCTTCAGCAGCACTCCCACATGCTTGGCAGTACCCAAGTGTGTAAGTGGCGTGAGACGAGAAAAGTCGCTTTTGTCTCAGAGGGGTTGTTAATGCTTCATTCGACCACAAACGGGCTCTGCTGTCGTCAGTGGCACGCCGGAGAAGAGCTCTACAGCAATTGATTGATGCTTGCAACCCAGTACACTACGCTACATTACGCTACGATCCTATTATTACTATTGGCATGGTTCTACCCGGATTTAACAATCCCCGTTCGTTACCAGAGCTGCTCATCACATTCCGTTCACTTCCGTGCCGCTTCCCTTCCCTTCCCTTCGCTCCACAATCCCGCCCTCAAGCAAACGGCATGTGACATTAGTCTACCTTTCTCAGACGCAGGAGATGCCCTCATCACCATATGCTATCGTTACATCTAATGTTGTCGTCATCATCATCATTATCGCCGGCGCTGTCTGTCTATCTCCGATCGTCTTTATCCGATTGACACACAACATATACATATGTCAATTCTTCCCGTTGTCTCAATTTCCCGCCCAAAGTTTGCCCTGAATCGCCTCCCCCTCCCTTCCCCTTCCCTTTCCCCTAGACATTACCTGGACCTGGTACCTGCCACGCCTGCGGATTATACTTCACTTATACCCGCGCCCGCTTCCGCCGATTGCCTCAGTTTCCGGCAATTTGGGTTCCAGGTTTTTGCAGCCCAACCTTAATTGGTCAGCAGCCAATCAATCAAGCATCTAAAATATTATTATGCTCGTGTTATTATTGATATTATTATCATTATTTTGCGATCTTCCTCGTCGTGTGTTTCTAACATTCCACATTTCATCTCATCTCATCTCATCTCATTTTATTTCGTCTCACCCTCCTTCCCTCTCCTCCCTCTCCCTCTCTTTTCCTTTTCTTTCCTCTCTTTCCAGGCGTTTTCTTTTATCGCATTTGTTCCGTTCTTTTTCATTTTCCTGGTCAGGATTCCCGACTTTTGTTCGTTCACACTATGATGATGACTGCCGTCTCTGAGGGCCCCGCTGTATTCCCGATACTAACCAACGACATCCAGCTATGTCTGGCGCATTACTGTGATCTACACGGCCCAACCCCGTTAATGGTCACCGAAGGCCTGCCGGTTCCCTGCGGACGATGCTATAACGAACATCTCGTTGACGTGACGCGACCACGATCGAGCGCTGCTGTATCAACCGGAGTACAGACGACAGCCGTAGTGGATGTGCTGCAGAAGTTGAAGCTGGAAAGCATACGGAGGCCCTCCACAAGTCCAAACCGAGATGCGCAAACACACCGGGCATCTTCATTGTCTCGCGCTTCCAATTCAGGTCGACCCATTGCTGCGATCACACCGACAACAAGTACCTTGGCTATGCAAACACCGCCTCAGAGTCCGCAAAGCATCCCCAGCAATTTTTCCCCGACTACCGCCTCCAATACCAATACCAATAATAGTAATAATACTGCCAATGGTAATACCAGCAGTGCTCGACGAGATGCCAGCTTTCAACGAACATACGACGACTACGCGACAAAGCGTGCAAGCCCGTGCGCCAATTGCGCTCTGACGCTTCCCAAGCGTCAAAGCCACTCGGATGCAGTTCTAGAACCCGATGGAGCAGCCTCTAGGCCCGTCGGAAACACCGATTCCAAATCAGATATATTGGGTCCCACATTACGGACTCGTGCCCCATATGCTCGTGTGTATGGCAGCATAGGCGTTACGAGCCCCCCTTGTTCCACCCCCCAGTCATCCTCTACATCTGACGCCGAAGACGAGATCTCACCCGCTTTTCCTCGCCGACGCACTACATCGACGTCGCAGTCCAGCTCCATTTCCAAGTTTAGCGCCATACCTCACCACACGCATTATCTGGATTACACGTCCACGCACGAGCCAATAGTGTCGAGCACCTACACGATCGTCCGCGCATCATGTCTACGCACGCTCTCTTTCGAGACCCTCCCGCGCCGGCCCGAAGCCCATTCCACCACGGCCTCCTCCACAAATCCCAACCCTCCCTGGTCCTCCGCCGCCCTAAGCAACGGGCCCGGCTACATCACAGCGCCGCCGTCGACACAATCCGCCTCAAGCGGCGGGCCAATCTTCTTCGGCGACCCATCAGCCGGCTACACCACGGCCTACATATTCCGCATCCCCGACATCCATGCGCGTGGGCGCAAGCGGGTCTACGCATTCCTGGCTCTCAGCACACACCGCGAACGCCTAGCGATGAAAGCTTTCAGCTTCATATCTGCGGCTTTTCACGATCTAGCCACCTGGATCCAGGAATTAGCGGAGCTAGAAGCTGAGCGCGAACAGCAAGACTCGCAACAAGCTGGAACCACGGCCACTTATGGCAATGGGAATGGCGGTGGACTCCTCGGCAGTCGTGGGTCCCAGGATAGCGGTATCGGCCTTGGCGGTGGCTTGGACAACAAGGGTAGTCCTAGAGAGCGAGACCGGGAGAATACGACAAGCAGCTTCCTGACCGGGGGTGGACGCGCAGGCTACATGCAGCGCTTGGGCATGGGCGGGTCCATGGGACCTGGCGGGTTCACACCCAAAGCTCGTGGGCTAGCTGAACTCGTTGGCTTGCCCGATTTCTTCATTGAGCTGCATTCACGCTTTGTGAAGCTCCTACTTGAACTTGGTGTCATACTCGGTTCTTGATTCCGTTTGCTCTCTGAGTAAAGGTCCCGGGTCATTCATCTGAGGACGGTAAACACAGACAACCAAAACATCTTGATAATGATGTGAAACAAAATAGACAAACAACAACAAACGTACACACAAACCTGACGATACGGATGGAGGCGGAGGATATACCCAGACTTCTTTCTCGTTTTAATCGTAATGAGAACGGAGATACCTGAAAACTTAACTTACTACGGCTATCTATACCCAGCTTTCGTTTTCAGTCACATCGCGGGCGTTGTTTCACACTTTTTCTTCTTCCTTTACAGGCAAGCTACCCGCCACCCTCGAACATGTATTATTTCAGTCCTTGTCTCAAACCACTCGCGATCTGTTCCTCAGGACTTCCGGTCTTCTGCTGGCGTGCATGTCTTATCTACCAATTCTATCTGGAACGACACGCCCACAAGGGCTCTCCCTCCCTGAAACAAACAGCGGCATTGGCAAGAACAGATCGAATCAGGACACGCACACAGTACACATCACACAACAGGCAACGAAGTTGAGCTAAATTGCTGCACTCGGAAGGGAAATTTGATGACGAAAGACGCCAAAACATTCATCTACCTATCTCTCGGGCAGAGTTCAACCGAACTAGCTTATCTTGTTGGTATATGCATACATTTAGCGGGTGTCGTGGAGTTTCGGGTGACAGGACACCCTCTTCTGAGCTGGACTCACAGGGTAGTTCTCGAAGGGCGAGGCGTTGTCGATTTGTTTTCGCGCGCACTCGTATAATGAATGAACGATGTCCGGAACGAGCTAATGAAAGGCTTTACACTTCCCCCTTCGCGAAAGTACATAGGACTTGGCGAGTCCTCTATAAGTCATTTTTCGCCCTTAATAATTTTCTCTTCTTTTTCTCTTCTCATGTACTATGCTCACTTTCTCCCTCTATCAACCGAGGATTCAACACTTGATCAAGGGGAGTTTGTGTGTGTACGAGTTTGAAAGCTTTACTTCGTACTAATAATGTTTTTTGGGGGGCATTTTGTTGTTGTATTCATAAGTTCGGAAAGCAAGGGGGCTTTTTTGGGCGCGAAGAAATGCCCCCCCCCCCCCTTTTTTTTTTGAGATACCCCCGAAAGTTTTTGAAGATGTGATGAAATGGATTCTCGTTGGGAAAAACGGGAAAGAGGAAGTCGAAATGGGATGGGGAGTGACGATTCGCTTGGTGGTCGCTTATAGACAGACAGACACAGAGACAGACCGTCTGGCTGCTGCTTCGTACTCAATTTACCTATCTAGGTAGTGAGTGTATCTAGCGTAGCTAGTTAGCTAGTCAGTCGATTGCTAAGTATCAAAACTACCTTCTCAACTAATCGATTCCGTATATCATGAGTCTTCTTGTGTTTTGCCATGCTTGGTGATGTGGTTTGGTTTGTTTACTGTTGCGCGGGGATATCTATATATACTGCTTATCCGTTGCCTGCTCTGACTGGTAACGGACGGGATCGGACGCCTGGGATTTGAATTCACTCTATTATCGTAACTACTAATCCCTGGATCGGGCGTGCAAGTTCTCGGGCTGAAAGCATCGCGGACCATTACCTACTGACTCCCGGGTAGGTCCTTTCCCTACTTTCTTCCTTATCATCTATATTCATCTAACGTTAGTTTTGTGCGTTTGCCTTTGGATAATTTTTCAGCCCGGCAAACTTTCGGCTCGCGGGTTAGGTCGCGGTTCTAGCTCTATCTTCCGAGAGACCTTAGTCGGTATCGAAGCTGAACTCGAGCTGGTGTCTCTGGGATATCAAGCTCGGCAAACCGACACAACCGCCCCGGCTATATACTATCTAAGCACGGAAAAGGCAACCCAAGGCCTCAAAAGTGTCAACATGGGACATTTGATTCTGGGTAAACTTGGTTTTTAAAGGCTTGACGCGCGGCTACAAAAAAAAAAAAAGAAATCCAGAGGGATTCCTCATAAACTATTCCCCCTCCAGATTGCGACTTGGAAACCCGGTCACCTACCTTCTCCTAATGCGAAGATATAGAAGATTCGTAACACACCATGCCGGTTTCTCAAACCTGAAAGTACGTCGCCAGCCACGGCCTATGGGATTAACGTTGGGAGACCGGATGCCTTACCGGGCCGGGCCCCGAGCTGATCAATGTCAGCAAAAGGTATCTGCTTCGAGAACAATAACAAACGAGTAACATGGAAGGGATTCTGTCACAAAGTCCCCGTATCCAATGATCACCGACCACTATGATGGATTCATGAGTACTATCCCAGAAAACCCCTTCTATTCAATTAGGCTTCAAGGTCTTGAAAGGTGTCGCTAAAGGAGTATGGATTGGACAACTTCCAACCACTTGAGCTTGAGAGCATACGTCTATTCCTACCCATTCAACGAGCGATATAAAAGAGGCCCGCAGGAACATCGCATGAAACAGCAGATAGTAGCGGGGAGAACATGTACGAAAGGAGAAGGTCACGGTACATCTTGAAGAGACGGTTTGGTTGTATTGCTATGGTACACTGCGTAGTAGTACTTGACAGTAGCCCTAGTCGTTGGATTATATTCGTCAGAGCCACCTGTGCCTGTGGCGCGCTGTCGTTATAAGATATTCGTATTACCCCCGAGAGAACCCGTCCCAGACAACCGAGCACCTGATTCCCTATAAATTGTCCAGCCTTGAACTTATTTGTAGAACTCGAACTTGTTATCGTCACTCGTACCCTTGACTTGGCTAGAATAGGCATCCTCAAGATCCGACTGAACGATGTTGTATCTGTTTTTCCGGACGGCCCGAAGACCGGCTTCTTGCATAATGGCGGCGATAATAGCACCACTTAGAGGGTCGTTCCGCACGATCAAGCTATCCAGGTCGGCTTCGGGAGCCAAGCTCATCTTGCTAGCAATGGTTGTGAAGATAAGACGCCGTTCTCGTCGGTCGCGTAGACTAGGAAATTCGATTTTTCGGTCCAATCGCCCAGGTCGGAGCAGAGCGGGATCGAGGGTATCCGCTCGGTTCGTGGCCATGATGACTTTGACATTGGAAGTCTGGTCAAAGCCGTCCATCTGGTTCAGCAGTTCGAGCAAAATACGCTGTACTTCTCTGTCGGCTCCGGTCTGTGCGTCGAAACGTTTGGTGGCAATGGCATCAATCTCATCGATAAAAATAATAGCGGGCGAGTTCTCCCGAGCCATACGGAAAACATCCCGAACCATCCGCGGACCCTCACCGAGATACTTCTGGACGAACTCCGAGCCTACGACACGAATAAAGCTGGCAGTAGTTGAGTTGGCCACGGCCTTAACCAACATAGTTTTGCCGGTACCGGGGGGTCCGTACAAGAGCACACCTCGTGGGGGGTCAATACCAATTTGCTTGTACAGATCGAACTGCGTCAAGGGAAGCTCAACGGCTTCTCGAATCTCCTGCTTCTGCATGTCTAATCCACCAACGTCGGCATAGGTTACATCGGGCTTCTCGTCAGCACCTAGCATAGCAATGGACGAGTCGGCCTCAGGAGGCAGGATGTCGACGAGAGCGTTGGAGTGCCGGTGGAGGGCAACAGATGAGGATGGCTTTAATAGCTCGCGGTCGAGGGTCGACAAAATACGAACGACGTAGTTTGATCCAGTACTGGACTGAACTATTCCAGTGCTATGTGTTGTCAGGGGTTGATGAAGTGCATTAAGGTCACGAAAGCTTACGTCTGGTCGATGGCCTCCATAAACTGTCCGATGACTAAAGGTACGCTCTGAATTCGTTTGATTTCTTCCTGGGCACGAACAAGCTCGCGCTTCAGGCTCCTGTGATGATGAATCCTAGTCAGTCTTGGAGTTCCCATCTTGGTGCGTAGCCATCGATATGCCTACCTCTGCTCATCCTTGATATATTCTTCCTGCAGCTGGATGTACTCCAGATGCCGTTGAAGCCGTTTTAACGTAGCATAGTCATCTCCGCCTTGGTACGAGATACCTTCGATGAACTCGACGTTGGGTATGGCGGAAGGGGAGGGTTTGCTGTGTGGCGCTCCGGCGCTGACCGGGTTCTCTACCGCAACATCACCCATTTTGAGTTTGTTGCTTCAGACGAGGGACTGGAGGTACCGGACAGTAGCTTTCGAAGTATGGTAGTGACGAACTCGATAGAATAGTGGGATTTTGAAATGGTTGATTGTTCTACTACTGAGAACTTGATATGTAAGAATCGTGCAATGCCACCCAAAGTAATGGGTCGGAGATGGTGGAGGAGGCGACGCCAGCCTTGCAGCCTCCAGCACACGTAATTGTGGATACCCATGTAACTATGCAGCTATGCGGTGTCTTGTGCGGCTGTACCTGCATATTGCTCTATATGAGCTATCTAATTCAATTAGCAGTAGAGATTCATAAACCGGGTAACTTGTGGAACGGGCGTCGGGTCGGGTACCGGTTAATTAACCTCGAAGTTATCAACAAAGTTTGGGATTCCTATATCTAAGGACATTCGAAGGGCTTCGGCGTCCTATTTGAATTTCTATCTGTCAATCTCGGCCTGTACTTTGTATAGAAGTCTGTCCATTAGACAACAAGTTACTACCAACAAGTTGAGTGCCTACAATGCCAACTACCTACTCTACAATGCCTACTAGACAGATGTGATCGAGATATGTAGCTGCGATGATCAAGGCTTTCGTCTCTCCACACAATAGTTATAAGTGCCTACTCAGTACAAGTCGAGCAAGGCGCCATAGGTCTCATTAACTTGTTTTCATTCCACCGGTATATGAGTACCTCTTTAAGTTGGGTTTACGAAGTACAAATTCCAGAAATACCTACCTAGACTAGGTAGTATCTCATGCTACAATCGGCACTCCATACCTTGATGGACGGTAGAGTTTTAACAAGCTTTGCATGTTAAAGCTTCCTGCTTGACCATACCTAAGGCATTTAGTATTTCGCTACCAATTTATAAAATCTCCGCACTTGCACCGGTATGAAGTTGGTGTTAAGGAAATGTAGAAGCATCACATCTCCCTAGGTAGGTAGGTAGTTGGTCGGAGCAATGGTTTGATTGATTGATTGATTGATTGATTGAAGTTTTATCGCCGTGGGGGGCGCGAGCCCCGGCCTCCCTAGGGGGCATATGGCGTGGAGGGCTATACTACTGTACCTACCTAGCTAAGTACCTACATCGTAAGTGATAACTAGTGGTTATAGGTAGGTACCTGCCACTACGGAAGAGCGAATACGGAAGTAAAGCCCATGAACCCTTGATTCCACTACAACTACAACGGCATGATCCGCCGAAGCCAGTACAATTATAGCGGCCAATCCCCCACCGCCACCGTCAAAAGTTGGCAGGTCTCCACCCCAGGTACCCAGATTCCAAACCTGAGAGTACCGGCAGGGCGCAGTGGAGCACGGACATTCCATTGATGTCACCATCCGTTATCGCACAGTGTGTCTGTGTACCAAGAATCCAAGCCTTGACAGCTTCGGTTGCTAACAGCCAATAACTCCAGTACATATCCCGGAAAAGCTGGTGGTCCGCCCACCACCGTTGATCGCAGGTACAGTGCATATTGCGTGTAATTACGCTAGGTAGACTCCCAAGGCTTCCGCTACAGTACGGGTCTCGCCTGCCCGGTACCGTACAACTGAACTTCCTCCCTGACATCTCTCCGAACTCCCGTCTTCCTATCCAACCTCTCTTTGTCTTGACAAGTCTACCACATTACCGAAACATCGCGCATCGCACATCCACATCCACCTCCCCATCCACATTTACGCCCGTGCCCATTCACTGCGACACTACCCTCTCGGGTCTTGTTGTCGGTCGCCATCAAGCTGGAGCTCGTATTTTATTCCACTTCTACTTGCCATTCGTCGTCAGTCCACTTTGAGGCCACTTTCTGACTCATTGCTGTGTTCCTCCTGTTCCCTTCTGGATTTGAGATCCTTTATTACTATCCATTCTCTTGTCACTTCTTGCCTTCTGCCTTGGGACCCTGTCGTCCATTCTAACCTGTAATACCCAGTCTGTGGGGGGACTCGTGGCGTTCCACTTGTGCTCATCCCCCAGCTTTCATCACCACCACATCCTCTCTTGTTCCTAATTTCAACTGCGCCGCGAATCCCCTACCTACGTCTCTATATTGCTCGTTACGACGGAGGCACTTGAAATTCGTGAAATTTGACTGACGCCTTTATAATTCGTTAATTCGCCATGTCGGTCACCATGACATCCACCGTGACATCCACCGTGACATCCACTATCGCCATTCCCACCTCGCGCTCCTCAGGTGCCACTCGTGGCCAGTCATCCAAGAGCTCGTCGCCGTCCATCGCCAGCTCTCCACAGACACCTGACTCGACCAATGTCGAGGTATCGAACGCCTCCCACAAACCAAAGACAGTACATCACAGGCGGCCTAGCCTACTGAGTACGCTTGCTCCAAACTCGTCTCGCTGCTTCACGCCTGGTCTCTAAAGGCTGTTTTCGATATGTGTTGACGTATGCTGACTTTCGCCAACCAGGTTCTGCTTTTTCAAAAGAAGAGTGTACTCACATCAACGTCGGGGATCCCGACGGCCCACCACGCTTGGTGAGACGAGTCTCTACCATATGAGCCTGCCAGACTGACTGTTTGTGTTTTGTGTAGATTTCGTACCTGGCATCGAGTCAGGGTTTCGCCTGGAACCCAGAAATGTTCCTCCCATCATACCTCGACTTGGACTACGAACCGCTCGAAAACCGACGAGAGCCTGTCCATGAGATTCGACTCAGCGAGGAGGAAATGAAGAACATGTTGCCTTGACACCGTTATCGTGAACCGCCGACTATTGCCTTTTGTTATAGACTCGGAAGTCTTCGCAAGATGACGTGATCATTTTCGCAGTATTGCGACGTTTGGATTCCGGGTTTCATACTTGCTCTACGGGTCATGATTCTTAATGCACTTCAGCAACCCTTGTTTCTATGTGGCATCGACCGAGATGAGCCTGTTTCCATGCCCAATTCTGAGAGTCAACAACCGAAATATGATTCAGACGAAATTTACGTTAAGATTATCCTTGGATGGGAGGATTGATGCGCTGGGGCATTAGGAGTTATGAGTGGATTGAGTTTTTGGACGCCCCTCTATACCATTATTCGACATCGTCCATCGAGAAGGATACGCATAGGCCGTTGTCGTTGCTATGTTCGATTGTCTGAAGGCAGCTTTTCCCGTATGATATCATTAACATGACCGAGACGTTTTGCTCTGTTCAGACATAGTTACCTCACATAACTGTCAACACGAAATTCGTGCGATTGTTGTGCAAAATCATCATACATGTCTCTTTTGGTGCCACCCCCAAGCGTAAGCAGAAAGATGCCCCAGCCAATGCCCATTAATATAACTCCAGGCAGCGAGAACGAAGGCCTCAACAACAGATCAAGTTGACTGCCTTGGCCAATGGCATGACAGCCAAGACCACGACAAATAGTACACAAGGTGGGATCGCCGTTCCCACAAAAACGCATCCTGCAAAGCATACATCGGTGCATTTTATACGTCGTACGGGTAGGCCGGCAAGACATTCCTGGTGGCTTTATCTGGACCCCGTTGTTATAGGTAACAAGCTTGGGCTATGTGCACAATGTATAATAAGTGACGGTATGTAATGTAGACCGTCAACGCGAGAGAGACACCACGTGTTGAGCGGGGGGTGTTACCTACTGTAGGTAATCCATCACGGGCCCTCCCTGCCCACTTGGACTTTTAGTCTGGTTCGGGAACATGACCGATGTCCCCCCCCATTTATTACCTATCTCGTAGTAGTTCGACGTTGGACGGTAACTTATCTAACGCGTACGGGAGTGGGTAATCCGTACCGTTCGTTCCCTTTCGCGATTTTGGTATCACGATTGTTCTACGTTAATGACATGGCCAGTTGTTAAGGAAATCAATTGAGGCAAAAGATTGGAGAGATATGTTACGGTAGGGCTTGGTGATTCATGCTGAGGTAAAGAAAAAAAAAATAAAAAAGGTTCGCCTCAATTATAGGTGAACGGCACTGTGAGTATACACTGGTAGGGTAGTTAGGTAGATCATGGCCCGGGGTCCACTGGTGTGGTGTGGGCAGCCACTGCCTAGACTAGATAACTTACCCACCCTATCGACGCTAGTTTAGTGCTGGATGGGATGGGGAGCGCCCGGGTGGAGATTGTATCATATCTACGCTCGCACTGTCTTGGGGGCCTACTTAGGCAGGTTAGGCTGGGCTGATGATGGACATGCCGCGGGACGTTAAAAGGGCAAAGGTGGTTGATTAGATCATCTCTATTGACTGCATTACGTTAGAATTCGGTGATGTGCAAATACGTTATCGTACTTACACCATATCTGTCGCATTGTAGCCATGCAGAGCCATGGTGCTCCTCATCGGGAGGGCAAAGTACTCGATTGTATCTCATTGGTTCATTGTTTGTTTATCAAGTTGGTTAAGGTTAAGTTCTCCCGCCCCGGCACGTTGAACTGTTGCTCCCGCTCCCTCCTTACTTATCTAACCTAGGGAGTACCTCGCGCGCCCTTTGGGCGCCTGCCCAACTGTCCCGTGGTTGGTTGCAAGGTAATGCGTTTCTCCTAACCGCCGCGGGGTTTTTCCCACTGGGTTTTCCCGCGGACACGCTGGAATCAGGGTTGGGCTCGCTGTACCTATACGAGGGTTTTGCTATTATTTCCTTTGCGGTCAGCGCTGTTGCTGGGCGTTGTTATCTAGCCCCCCGACCCCACGGGTGAAGGCACGTGCGTACTGTACATAGTCCGCCTATGCAGAAGGTACGAGCAGGGCTAAGTAAAGCGTCCGGCCGTCTGCCTTACTTACTCAGAATGATCTTCTTAGGTCACAGGGGGTTCTGTGGCAACACAAGAAATAGCCCGCTCGGTAGACGTTGAAAATTCATTCATTCATTCATAGTCCGTACCGTGAGTTGGATCTATACATAGTTGTCGTACAGTGTATGGTACAGTGCCATAGATATGTGATACAGTGCTACAATATCGGCGGATGGTATAACTACCGTTGAAGTGGCGTATGGGATTAGCGTTACTACGCCTCTGCTCAGACCGTAGCTCAATTCGATTACCTGAAGTTTGAACCCGCCCGTCACATAGGTAGACATGCACACATTAACCAAGTGAGCAAGGAGTTATTCTGTGCAGCCTGCAGGCGCTACCAACGTAATGGAAGGCCTGCGGATTGGGCTTCTCCTACCCCGCCCATGTACCGAAGTCGGCCGGAAAGTTGGAATGACGTTGCATTAGGATGGCTTCAATACATATTGTATGCATTTGGAATCGACATCGTAGACACAAATTAGCATATATGTAAAAGATGTTAAGTGAGACGGCGAACGCTCACCTCAAGCCAGGTGGGTCGTCCAGGTATGTATTTTGGGGCTTCATTGTCGACTTGGCCATTCTGGTCGAACATCTGGCCTCCTGACTACAACGGAGTAGTCTTGTACAAGTTTTCTAAGGCAATTGATACAGTGGCGTGATCCGATAGAGGCATGGAAAGTCAGGCCTCCCATTGCCTCAAGGGTCTAATATAAAAGCAGCGACATCCAGTATTATGATGCTTTGGCCTCGTCCTCGTCGCTTGGCGACTTGGCCTAGGGTGCATCGACTACTACACATATACAAGAACAAAACAAGCCAAAGCGCCTTCAAATCGACTGGTTGTGGCGCGCATGCTTGTTCCAGTACTCGCCAGCAGGAATCATGGAAGAGGTAGCCCCAGGCATAGGCGCTTCTTTCCTGATCAGACTAGTCAGGTCTCGGCGGCTTGGGACCTCGAATAGTGATGCATGACATGAGGTCAAGGCACAAGTCGTCGAAACGCCGATGAGCATTGAGTGGCAGAGCCATGGGTGGCAGAATCAACATCTTCTTCCCGAGAAGAGGCAAGCCCGGATCTGCCCGCAAAGCCGTGGGTTTTTTGCTGTCTGGCCGTACGCAATAGATTGCTCGATGATGCATGTACTTGACGCGACAGTTCCGGACATGTTACTTTCAGGAACCACCACGGAGGGTAGGTAATATGTTACCCGTGGAACCCTCGAACTTAGTTAAGGCGGACGGGCGGCTTGATTGGAATAATGACCGACTTGTAAAAATGTGGTTGATGTTCATGAATTGGCTCTGCTCTAGACTAGCCATCATTTTATGGGCGTATTTGACTCATCATGCGAAACTGTCCAAACTGTCGTAACTGTTGACGTCTCGTTGAATCGGAATCGTAGTTCTCGTCTCGTGTAACTTGGGTGGACATGTCTTACTGCCAGATGCAGTCTAGCTCTGTGGCTCGTTGGCAGCGTAGTCCGATTGTTCAGGAGGATGTGGCATTGCTGTGCGTTCCTTGTACGGTCTTCTACTGCCTAGGAGTCTCACAGTTGGGAGACTGCTTAGTAGATCCGAAGTGTGTACGAAGGTTGCGTTGCCTATGTAGAGAAAGAAGCTAGGTATCTAGGTTAGGATGTGGGCAGAAGTATTAGGACCTCTGTGGGATGTACTGGGTACGACCTCGCGTAGTAATTGCGGGCGTGTAACATCGCTGAATCCGAGCCACATTGCTTTATGAAGCGAGAACGAGAATGGTGAAGAACAAGGTTGTATTGGGAACGTGTCCGGACAGATGGACAGAAACCAAGTGGTCGGTAGTCCGTATCGAAGTGGAGAACGAGAACTTCAGTTCATGAGCCGCTGCTCCACCTTTAATTATCTGGATTACGAAAATAGAATGCGTATGCCCGCAGAAGTACATCTAGCATAAGACCAAGAAGCTCGAAAGCAAGTTCCACGTATTGGGGATGGTTCTTAGTACCTATCTGAGTTGCAGGAGAAATGGGTCTTCATAGGCATTGTGTATTGGTGAAGTTACCAGGTATCGGTTCTCAAAATCGCGACACTTGGTGATCTTGAATCTGGCCGGTGACGGCGGCACGTTTAACTTTGCATAGGCACACCCTGGAGTCAGATGTAAGACTGGGAATCAGGCAAATACCCATGTAGTATATAGGATCAGATATAACCCCGCACCCAACCCTTCAGGGTGGCATGGAGCCATCGCACCCGACATGAACATGCCATCACCTGCCTCATGCATGGGATGGGGTTAATGGGCGAGCAAGCTACCTACACTACGAAGAGCATGTGAACGAGTTGCGGCGTTGTGTCATCGGGGTTTGGCGCGATACGCCCTTACGTTGAGCCATCTCCCAGAGGGGTATGGCTTGCGTTTTCTTATTACCTCCTTAGGTATAGGTAGATGGGTGGTCCCCGGGACGAGTGATGTGCCTAACCGCTTTTGAAATGTTTAACTAACTTCTCTTTACCGTGGGGAAGACCGAGGAGGGACTCCGAATCGATGAGAGGATCTGATATTTGAACTTCCAAGCTCATTTACCTGCGTACCTACGGATTATAAACTAGATACCTTACAGATTAATCTGTAGTTTACCTAGGTAGTTAGATATTATTTAGCAGGTGGCTGCAGGTCCCTTCCAGCGTCGACGCCGGGCGCAGCATCGACAGTAGGCGAATTCCTATCTACTCTAGCACACCTTACGTACATAGTAGATACCTAGGAGTCACCAGCTGGAATGAGGTACGGACTGTACCGGTAGGTACAAATTAGATACAGTCCGCAGCAACTGTGGAGAAAACGCCAGCTGTGGCTTCACTTCTCGCCTGATCGGCGCAGCACAACGCTAGGTAGGTAGCAGTCGTACTACCTACTGGTGTATGTAGCCCACAAGTCCCACTATCTTAATTTTCAATAATATTGCAGCATGCGTGGAAGTAATCGCTACACGCTCTATACAACTGATTCACTGTCTCCATTCCCATTCACCGAGAGCAGCACTCTCACCTGGCCAGGTGCGGCCAGGTGCACTTACTTTAGAGTGCACCTCTGTAGTCTGTCGGATTTTAGCTATTACTCTCACGGATCCTACGCATCCAATATCGGCGCTTGAGGATTTATGACTGTTTTTCGACACCAAATGCCCATACACTACACAGCTCCTCAATAAGCGGCGGACGGCAATCCTCGAGTACCATTCAATGGTTCCGAAAGGTCACAGCTAATTATCAAAGCGCTCGTCCTCGGAGTAGGCCGAATCCTTTCTGGTCAGACCGGTGCCACGGTGCAAGGTGAGATAGGATCTCAAGGAACCTGACACACTTGGAGTACGGTTTGAAGTCGTCACGAACTGAAACAGTCGCTGAGGTAGAATAGCGCTACTAGGACCAGGTGGCGCAATACGTACCTACCCAGTATACCAGTTTACCGACTTCCAAGAAGCAGCATTTATCGCCAGTCCGGCAGGGGAGAGGCCTTTTTACTCTAGCACGCGAACAGAAGAGAAAATGTACTATATACGACTCCTTCGGCCAGTCAAGATCGAGAGCACCGCAGCTGGTCCGGAGGTCTCATTGCTCTTGACGATCACGACGGATTTGGGGGACTCGTTTCTATGTCCAGACGAGCACGGGGCGGATCTGATGATCGCGGTAGTTGATACAGCTGCAGTGGTGCGGAAGAGGCGCATTTTTGGGTGGAAGATGGGTATGCGGGTGCTGGACGTCAAGTTCAAACTATGGCCAGAGTTAAAAGGGGAACCCGTGAACTGCAGCATCATTATACACCCCACAGACCAGCTTGACCAACCTCGGGAGACATCAGAGCCATCGGGCGCCCTGCACGCCCGTGAGGTGTTGTCGTTCAAAACTGGCATGACTGATGCGTACCGGGCGGTTACCACCGTGCCGGCGAGAATCGAGATCGTAAACGGTGTTTGTGCGCCGGTCTCGCTACGCACGCTTGGAATAGAGAAAGATTGGACAGACGGAAAAGACGGAAGCGACGAGAAGGACCAAATGTTGCATTTGGAATTTGAAGAAGACATCGGTGAGAGTATAGCGCGGCACATCTGGGACGCAGGCGTGGTAATGTCCACATACCTCGCAGATGCGTGTTCTTCACCAGACAGCATCCGAAGCATACTACCGATCGAGAACAAGACTTTCAACGTCCTGGAGCTTGGTAGCGGTGTCGGTATCTTGGGGATCACCATGGCCAGCATTCTCCCGAGAGCCGCTGCTGCTCAGGGGAAGACCCTCAAGAATGCAAGAGTTCTGCTAACGGACTTAGAGGAAGCTGAAGAACGTGCGAAATCAAATGTTGCGAAGGCCAAAGCTACCCTTGCCAAGGCCAATATGTCCGACACGAAGAGAGTAAGTATTCAATACGAGAATCTCGACTGGAATGACGGCCGTAACGGCCTCGTCGGACCCCTTGTTGCGGCGACAAGATGGGATCTTGTGGTATTGAGTGACTGCACGTATAACGTCGATTCGTTTCCGGCTCTAGTTGGGACGCTGAATTCTCTGCATACCATAAAGCAGCGTCACCACGCCACTGGTGAAGGCGTCGCCAAGTCCTCTGTTTTGCTGGCTACCAAGCCGCGACATTCCTCGGAAAGAGATCTGTTCCGGCTACTAGAGGCTCACAAATGGACCTACCGATTGATGAAAGAGATACAGCTGGCAAAGGCCGAAGACGGCGACGAACTGTACGAATTTGTAGAGATTTATCTCTTAGAGAAAGGCGATTCGTGATGCATGAGTTCAATTGTTGGATGTAGCCACGATAATTGCTAGGGTTCTATTATCTAATAAGGTATTAGTAAATACCTACTTACATAGCCATCATTGGGCGTTATACAGCTCCGAACAAACGAATCAGATTTTACTGCATCGAGACAACTCATCGGAGTTGATATGGGGGTGAAATGATGATAGACCGTGTTGTTGATTATCCATTGAAAGCGCTGGGGGTGATTGGTGTTTCATTGTGACCTGACTCGGAGAAATAAGTCATTTGATATCTATTTCTTCTAGACCTTCGATGAGCGAATAGCGAATAGCGAATAGCGAAGACGATATACATACGGACGTACAGTACCTTGTTTTTATGGTAGAAACGACCCTCAGCCTCAGTGGTTACCCAGCAACCTATGAGCGACGTCCCATGCAATGGAACACCAAATGTGCGTCGGGTAAGATCGGCTGTATCTAGAGTGTCAGGTCAGGACTGAGGTGCAGGCGGCTTCATTCGTGTACTCTTGACATTTTATTTTAGCCATGCTCGACTCAAGGCAAGGTTAAATCGGCGCACCTTAGACGTAGTCTAGACGTAGGAATTTCAATCAGGTAACGGCCTAATTGCCAATTTGGTAACGCCAACACGATGCGAAATTCCGACCCAGGATTGTGGATGTCGCCTACCTCATGTATTCAGTACATCATCATCATACCCGTCACCATGCGTCATCACACTCATACATCATGTAGCAGGTACGTGGCCACCGTACGTCTGTTGATCTATGTATTCCCCCGCCCGAGATGTCTCCTCTCCTAGCTTCTCTCCTCTTAGTTATTCAATCGTACACACTTCAGATCAGCTAAGTAGTCTCCCTGACGTGAGACTCCTCGGCTGTAGAAGACCGTATGTAAACGCACAGGATGAGTAACTATGCATCTATATGGTATACCTATCTATGGAGATATAGCTTTTGATGACCTATGCGAAACGATAGGTAAATATGTAACTAACTCGGCAGGCTAAATAGACAGCATATGCACTAATAGAGGGACGCCCCACCAAAATTCAACAATCAATTCAACCGCCCGGAGTGGAAAGTAAACAGCAACCGTCGCAATCATCAGTACGAATTATCCCATTTTCAATCTCAAAGTCGGAACAATACACGTATCGCGCCCTTGCCTGAGGTGTCATATAAACAAATTTCCCGTCTGATTACACGTTCTCTCGTCGATTAAACAAACAAACGTCGGTCGAGCGGGATAATAAAGAGAGGATGGAAGGGGCCCGGAAAATCGAACTCCAGTCGCCCGACGACCTCGCGTACCTGGTCGCAAATGTCCGACGCGCCGCCGCCGCCCGCATCGACGAGGCGTTCCCGCCAGTCGAGGACAGCAGCGAGGATGAGCTGAGGACGCAGATTGAGAAGCTTGTTAACGAGGTATGGACATGCAATTTCTTCCCTATCAAGTAATTCCCCTTTCTGTTTTCTGTAAATCTTTCATCTATTCCGCTCTGCACACACACACACACACACACACTTTTGCCTTTTTGCGATCCTTTTTGCATTATATGTCGGGGGTTTTCATAGCCATGCCTACGTCTCCCTATCCGTATCCCCCCGTTCCGCGGCACCCTCGCATGTCACGGGCAGAGCAGCGTCTTGGCAACTACCGAATTCAGACTAGCCCCCAACTAATTGGGGGAAAGGGGACAAGTGTTGGGGCTCGGTCTATCACTGGCCGTTAGAGACTGTTCTAGCACATACGACCATACCCACTGGAACACTCGGGATCCCGTCCGCTCTCCCATAGATAAGCCGGTGAGGGCCAGATTAGTAGTTGGGTCGGTGACGACCAGCGAATACCTGGTGTTGTATGTTTTTGTTTTGACTTTTTCTTTGCTTCTTTTTGTCATTGAGACAGTTTGTTTCTATTATCATTTTTATTATTATTATTATTTTTTATTTTATTTTTTGCTACCCGACATGTGCATTATCACCATTTGCGTCGATATCCTTTTCCATTAAACCATTCAAATGCAAAACTAACCAAACCCTTCCTTCTTTTCCCAGTACATAACCAAAACCTTCACCCTAGCCGCCCCCAACCTAAGCATCAACGGCTTCCAAATCGACCCGAAGCAATTCCTCAATGCCGATCCCCAGACCACCGCTGCCTTAGCCGAGCCAGAAGAGGTCTTCGAGCCCTTCGACGCTCGCAAGCGCGCCCGCGTCGAGGCCCTCACGGCCGAGCAGGAGGACCTCCTCCGCGACATCGCCCAGCTGAAGAAGAGCGTGCCCGGCACCACCGCCACTGCCTGGGCTGACGCCGCGCGCAAGGCTGTCCGCGACGATGAGGAGGCGCTCGAGAAGGCTAATGCGGTGGCCTCTCGGTTCGGTGCCGGTGAAGATGGCGATGCAGGGGCAGGTGCTAGTGCTAGTAAACGAAGTGCCGGCCTGACGGTCGCGCCGCTGGATAGCCAGGCCGAGATCGAGGACGGTTTTGAGGATGCCGTGCGCGGACTTGGTAGGTTGAAGAAGGAGATGCCGGCTGTGGTGGCGCGGATGGAGAGGGCGCGCCGGGCTGGAGAGTATGTTGTTACTGAGCGGTGATTGCAAATGCCCGAGAGCGTATGTGGCTCGTTGAGCGTTGGGTTGCTCGGCGGAATAGTTAGATGACGAACTGGTTGATATTAAAGTAACTCCGCGCTCAACTCAACGCTCTGGATTCACTGAAAACAGTCTAATGATACTCTCTTCAAGTTCATATTGGATCCATGCATAGTCTGCTGGGGATGAAGTGTAAATCGATTCATTGCTCAACCTATACAAACGTTAGTCAAAGCATGTCATAATGAAACGTATCCCCAGCACAGCAAGAGCCCATTCATATGAGATCATGGCGAAATAATAACTCTGTTTAATCAAGCTATATGTCCGTCCATGCATCTAGTCTTTCCCTTTACTTTTAATTCTCCAGTCCATCTCTATACTTCCCTGCTCGCGTTGGACGAGCGAGGCTCCCCAAAACACTCACCCCCTTCCCCATTTGCTGCAAAAATGACCACAAACCCGAACGCGATGCTGAATTATTGGCAATTGGGTCTCGCGGTCGACTCGCTGCTCCCTGGCTCAAAGCTTACGTACTTAAGCAACCATCTCGGTTTCCTCTCCGGCGGGTGCGTCACCGTCGACTACAGCACCACCATTGCCGGTCTCGATTTCGCTAGGCTTATGCTCGATTGTGTCGTTGCTAGGCTCCTTCTCCCACCAGGCGGGGCGTGTCCACTGCTCGTCATGCCACGGGCCGGCATCGCTAAGCTCGCATCCATTCTCACACTGGCACTCACCACCAAAGCTGGACGGTAAGTTCTCGGCTGGAATTTGCTTCAGGAGGGCCGTCTTGTAATTGTCACCGAGGACTTCGATCTTGGAGGCGGTGACGGGGTCAAGGAAACCCCGGATAACTGTCCAGAGAGTACGTTGCCACCGAGTCGTGTTGATGACATACATACGACCAAGACGTTCAGGATAATTGTTGTTGCTCATCCACGAGGTCTGTTTAATGTATTCGTAGATCGGACCAGGGTTGAAGACACTAACGCCGGCAACATCCAAAATACTGCAAGAGGTCTCGAGGAGATGGCCAGCCTTACGTGAGCAGGCGGGCAATCGTGGGTCCACCATCTTCTCATACTCGACAGCCAAGTTGACTAACATCATGTCGTTGGTGTATTTAGCCTTTTTAAGAGCAGCAAAGTCGACGCCACCGAGTTTCTCGAAGTAGCATGGTCGGCCATCCTAATTACTTGATTAGCATGCCAGATCTAACCGAGAAGCGCCCAAAAGCGGGACTGGAAGCTCAGTACCTTGTCTGTCTTGTGGTAGAACTGCTTGTAGTATTTTGAGAGGGTCTTCTTGAAAGATCCATCCCGGTCCCAGGTTCTAACCATCTCGTCTAGTTGAATCGGCTGTTCAGGGGGGTTGTTCGCGGGATCCTCCGGGTTCAGCGAAAGTGGTCTCTGGTTACCAGTGGAAGTGTTTAGGACAGTCATGTTACGCCGCCACTTGTCGGACTCGACGAACCTGCATTAAGCCCGTTAGTGGAATGTCCAGAAAAGGAAGAACCGTGACATTGACGGCGGTGGGATGATTTTGAGACCATACATTGTCTTGGCAGCAGCAACATCAAATTTTCGGGCTCTGAGGAAACGTAACTGAACAAATGAAGTGTTAGCGTATATGTCACGATACTGCCAAAGGCCAACCATAGCCGTGACGGAGACGGAGACGGGGACGGCGAACTCCCTCATCCACCATTCACCATTTCATCGTACCAGGGTCAAGGTATCAAGACGCTGCTTGTATCCTTCGGTCTCGAGCATCATGCGTAGTTGGTGCACTTGGGCCTGCTGAAGCGCGGTCAAGTGACCAGGATGGCCCTCCCGGGTCTCGATGGACGTGGTAGGGAAGTCGTAGTTGTCATATTTGGGATCCAACTCCATGGTGGACTTCGTGTCGGCCATTTTTGCAGCGCTGAGTGGAAGAAGCGGTCGGATTTTGGTCAGGGAGCGGGCGAGGATGAGGGCGAGGGGTTATCGAAGTGAGAAAGGGAAAATAATAGTGTAGGTAGGAGAGAAGAGGTCGATGGCTCGGAGACAATAATATGGCTTTTCATCCACTAGGGGAGTCGGTAAAGGGGCGTCGGAGTTCCCTGTTGTGAAAAAAGGTGAGGTGTAGTGTAGGCACACTACGCGAGGGCTAAGTTGTAGGTGTCGAGGCAGGAAGAGTGAGGTGGCGGCTTCACGCTCACAATATGTACGGCTCGAGGCACTCTCAAATTCTGGTGCTAGGTCGGTCCTGGCTTAGCGCTTGGTTTTAGGGGGGTGGGCGGAGGGCGGAGGTTCATTGGCTCCTGTCACCTGACCGTTGGTTATCGGCTTATCGCCATACGAGCGTAATAGGGGTATCCTTGGTGCGCCATCAGGGACCGCCGCAAGTACCACCTAGTGTAGTAGATCTGGAGCCCTACAGCCTACTGGCACTTCTACCTATCTAGTGTAGTAGCCCTTTCTAGTGTCCCAGATTAGTCGCTCGGCTCGTGATCGCGCGCGATAAAGGGGTAAAACAATTCAACAAAAACGCCAGGCGCAACTGTAACCACCGGCTGGCATAAGCCAATTTCTCTGATGGTGCTGCCCGAGTGGAATACCTACCCGTTCCTCATGGTATAGAGCTCGGAATACTGAAGCGTATGCTGCATCTACGTTTGCACATCGTCATGATTAATAGGCAGCAATGTGTCCAGCACAGTTGCAGCATGGGTTTGCAGTAACCAGATACCTACGCACATAACCTAGTTTATTTTTCCATCTCACCAATGATATGTTGAGCAAGCTGCCGGTACAGACCCGGATCAAATCACAGAAATCGTATACCTAGCACAGGGAGCAAGCATGCTAATTACCTGGATGTTTGTCTGAAACTCTACCGAGTCGTCAATTTACACCGGCCTTTTGTTGCCGGTCGGAAGGCAAGTCGAGAGGCAAGTCGGTGTGCGAATTAGGTACTGGGGTACATTGATTGCCCCTTAATTTCTGGTGGCCGGGGCCAATTTTAAGGTCCATAACTTTCTTTTGAAACGGTCCAGCCAATTTTTATCCGTTGGGCTGCTCGTCGCCGTCTTTGGATCCTGTGCCTTTACGATCCTCCTCGCTCTTCTCTTTACGTTTCTGTACGACATCCCAGTTGTATACGCGAGCTATTGCGACCTCCATGGTCTGATCGCTCCAAGTCAGCATGTGACAAGTCAAGCCCAAAAGCGAATATTCGAACGTACCGTGATTTGCTCTCTTATGAATTCTAGGTCCTCCTCGCAGTTCGAGTAACTCTCTTTAGCAGTCGATAGTTTGGACGTGAGCAGCGCTTCTGCTTCTTCGAGGGGGTATGACAGCATTACGTTTGCCTAGCATCATTCATCGCGTCAGTCGTTTACGTGAAAGTGGCATGCAGGGACTGGATCCGACGTGACCTACTCCTAACCACAGATTGACCTCCTCGGTTGGTGGGATCGACGCCTTGGCGTAAAGCGTGTCGTTTAGTTCAAAGGACGTTTCTATGGGGTCCGACTCAGTCTGTCGTGCGCAGCGTCAGAAGATGCTCTCTCATGAATGGCATGGGATCAAAACATACCGTCCTCGTCTTAAGGAACCGAACAGTGTCCAACGTTTTCTGAATATCGGGCATTTTGTCTTTCAGACCGGCAATTCGCCGCTGAAGGTTCAACTCCATGAACTGATATTTCCTGGCATCGAGGTTCATTGTCAGCCAGCAACCCTATAGCTATGGCACTTATCGGACTGAGTCGGGCGTACGAGATCATTTCCTGGAAGCTGCGCAAGGTGGCTTCAACATCCTGTCGAGAAGAGACATAGTCTTCGACTTTATCGACAAACGGCGCATGGGGAATACCTCGGGGGTTGGTAGGCGCTGGGTCTTTCCTGCGTTTTGGTTATGATGTCAATCGAATTGAAGAGGCACGAAGCTGTTACAAAGACAATTAATTGATTGGGGGGAATACACACCCAACCGCCGCCTTTCCAGATTGATCTGCCATGGTGAACCCCGCTTCGAAGTCGCCTTCTATCGCGCAAGTCGGATGCAATAGGGCGCACCCAATGGCAAGGACCTGCTACCGACGAGAGCGCCAGACGGGTTATGCCTATGACTCAGTGTATCGGACGGCAAGCAGCAAACGTGCACGAAGTGGGATGCGTGCAATGAGTAGGTAGAGGTAAGGATATGCCAGCTGCATCACGAGGACATCGGAAGGCAGTGACGGGTAATTTGTGGCAAGCGTGTCACGGAGTGTGGGGGCTATGTGGGGCCGGCTATAAATTCACGGACAGAAGTTTCTAAACCCGAAAGGAATTAACGCTACCCAGAAACAACGTCATTCTAAGAACATGCTGATGTAGGCATATATTTATAGACACCGGCACGCTTATCCTCCCGTCATTTGCTTTGTTAATTTATTCCATAATAGAAAGCCGGAAAAAACACATGAGAGATATTCTCGTGACCATCTACGTGGACTGTTTACCGATACTCTTGCGCCGATGAGAGGGACCGGAGGCTGTGCTCGTACCAATATGCGAATACACATACAATGGTTTTACCCAATCTATACCATTTCAAAAGGGCAGAAGGCAGAAGGCAGAAGGCAGAGTCAAGACACCCCACTATTCAACACGTTGTCCTCATTTCCTCCGAGCTGGTGCCAGTCAATCCAGGTAGCTAGACATGTATACGTATCATCACGGAAGGCTCGCCATAATTTGCCCACGTATGTTTCCGATCGTATCCCAACATGTTCGGCCGGGAAACTCTCCAAGCTCATGCCGGCAGCTCAAGAAACATTCTTCATCGTGGAGCGAAATGCTCACTCTCCTAAGATCAGTAATGGCCCACCTGATCCCAGCTCACATCATTATCATCATCATAATCCTCGCCACCATCATCGAAGTCATCAGAGTCTGAATCCCCCGACCGGAAATAAAAGGCTGCAGGCGGTAATGAGACAGGCGGAAGCCGACGAAACTCATCGGCGATGTGCTCAATTTCAACTGCCAATGCCCGACGTTTAGCAGCATAGCCAGCCGCAGGCGACGTTGAGGTCAGTCTGCTCACAATTACATCTTGTGCCAATGACTCACTGCCTCCGAACTCGTTATCGTTTATCCTGGCACATCTAGGCCGTCTCGTGGATACAACGACGAGGAAGTGATCATCCGGAGACACGCCCCCCAGGCCACTCGCCTCGAGATCATTTAACCGAGTCGACTGATCCGAGTCGGACCAGGGGAAGTGGGCCTCGATGTCATCCTCGGCCTCACCCGCTGATATCCCCACTTCAGAAACACTTTTTACATCCATCGTGTTGTGATATTGTTCGAATTCGCTGAGTGACTTTAAAGGGCCAGATACAGATCGATTAGAGTGGATGAGGTCGACATGCACGGGGTTCTGCATTGGCTGGTCTCCCGAGGACATCGTATCGTACGTGTCTGGGCGTATCTCGCCATCGTCACCGGAGAGATCGGTGTAAAATGGTGCCTCGCTATAATAAATTATAGCACCATCACGCCGACGCTTACGCTTAGACAAGGCGGTTGAACCCCCGCTCTTAGTCCACAGGTAACTTTCTTCAGAGTGCGTATTCAACAAGCCACTATCATCCTCCATGGAAGCCGAGTCGTCGAAAGAGGGAGACTTGTGATGGACGAATAGGGGTTTGTAATGGAAGCTGTGGGAGGAATCCGAGTCCAGAGCGCCTGAATTGATTTGGGACCCCTTGTGTTTTTTACGCTGACCGTTTCCATTAGACCCGTCTGTATCTTCACTTAAGCAATCACGCGGTTTGCTATCACTATCGCTAGGAAATCTGGTGTCTTCATCCCCACCGCGCCATCGAATCTTCCGGCCGTCGGGCGACAATTGGAACTTTGCGCTCTTTTCTGACACGGCGCTGCGGATGAAGTCCGATGTGACGTTGAGCATGTGTAGCTGTGCCAGGTTACCAAGGAGGTTGAGATATACCCAGCCTTCTGCGTCCAATGAGACATCTGTAGATGAAAAATGCCGCTGGGATTCCGGTACGGCGATACCAAGATGGCGGATGTACTCCAAATTCTCCGCAGGGACCTGCTTTCGGTCGGGGTCTAAATCATGTGGGCGGGTCGGTCGCTGCTCCGAAGGTTGCAGGTTGTCTAGTGGTGCGGCCTCGGTATCGTCTCTCGCAACACCAATGCTATCTCGACCCCCGTTGTCTCCACCACCAGCACCACCAAGGCTGTTGTCACTGCCATTGCCTTTGTCGCCGTTGTTTTCAAGAAAGTTGATTATATCAGCGTCCAGTCGTGGGACTGAATGCGTTTGCGGCTGTGTACCTGTATGTATATTGGATAGGGAAGCGTCAGTCGTGGTATGTGAACCGCTAATCTCTTGCTGCGTCTGCCTGGTTTTGATCTTCGCTTCTCGCGCGGCTTCTTTGGCTTTGACCGCAATCACTTGCGAACTAGTATTTCCCATCTCGATATCTTTGGCTGTCGGTTCCGTCTGGGGAGCCGAAGCCGGTTCGCTGGTCTGGCGCTTTTCCATGTTGCCGGTGAAAAGCTGCTCCAATCGTGTGACGATGAGTTTTTTCTTTGCATTTTCAGTCATTACAGATTGCCCCGGCCAAAGTCCCGCAGGGACATCTCGCAAATGGTTCCCATCAGTATTTTGGTTCGATCGTAATTGGGCAACCCTGGCTTGTCGGGTTGGTGGATGAGAAGACACACTTTCTCCCGTACCCATACACATAGAAACATAGACCGAGTCACTGGGCTTAGAATGAGACTCTGCGCTGGATAAAGCATGCTTTGGCGAAGATGAGTGCTCTCCCTTAGATTTTGCCGAAATCTTCTTACTCTCGACACTCGACGCTGTAAGATTTGTGGCGAAGTCTCGTAACGCCGCTTCGAGCTCCCTTTTCTTCGCACTAGGCAGACCATGTACCTTAACCTCAAAGAGCTTATCCTTGCGCAAATAATCAGGCTCCATCTGTTTAAGCCTCCTCAATTCTTCTTTCAACCGCTTGTTTTCGAGAGTCAAGTCATCGATGATACTTCGGTAGTCATCAACGCTATTATCTATGGCTAAAGTCGAGTGGAAGGGGGGAACACGGTTCTGGAAATGTCGATATGGCGAGCTTTGTTGCAGTATGGCATTTCGAGTCTCGTGGTCTATAAAATCGGTCTCTTTTGGGAAAAATGGCGGATCAGTATCGATATTGTTGGTCTTGAGAACGTCCTTCGGGTTTTGATTTGACCTCTCAAACCATTGTTGTAGTTCATTCAGATCGCTGCGCTCTGTCCCGTTACTTTGATCGGATGAGTGCCTTCTGGATAACCTCAACGGGTCCGTTGATGAAACCGAGTGTGCAGCGGTATCAGGAATGGCTAATGGGACATGTTGTCTTGAACTACCCTGAACGAGGACATGATTTCCGACGGGAATAGGGCTCTTAGAGCGCAATTGACACGAATTCGCAGAAACAACAGTCGGAGCTGAATTTATATCGGTACCCACTCGCGTATTTTCAGGGCTCGCCATGGCTGTCAAAACCAAAACAAGACTTTGGTTTGTATATATTTAACAAGGTTGCACTGTAAACTGTGGCCGGTCACAAGCCAGGATTAATCAAACAGTCGTCGAGGGACGATCTCGCTGATTGATGGGTGGTTGAGGCTGATATAAACAATCTCCGTTAGAAGATGAGTGTGATGATGTGAACCGGGTAACAGCGTCGTTTCTACTGAACCGTCCGCGGGACTTGCGTGAATCAGACTTCCGATGGTTCAAAGGCCATCACACTCAGGAGGCACCCGACCAAAATAGAACGAGAGAAAAGCACGTCTGGGCATTATAGACCCAGACTAGACAATGGGAGCGCATCTCAGGGGGAGGTGTAACAAGCCAAGTAATAGAGAGAAGTCCCGCGACGTCATACGTACATCTCGACAATAGACTATAACGTGGCCTAACGTGCACAACATTCACCCTCACTCAGTGCAGCAGCCGTGCCCCGCGTAAGCAGAGGCGGGGACACAGTGGTGAGGTGAGGGGGGACAGGACGGAACAGCAAAGACAGTGATAGTTGAGGCCGGAAAGAAAACACGAAAGCAACTGGGTTGTGTTTGCTTTCGTAAAGCAAAAGTTAGAAATCTGGGGGTCTCATGGGTGAAACTGAAAGGATGGGAGGTAGGTAAGCGAATTCGCAGTAAGCGGCCAGGACCGCTTATATTCATTCACCAGGCCGAGTCAAGAGAAGCAACGTAGACGTGAGCAGGCAAAGGATTGGCATAGCGCTTGGTAGGCGTGCATCGAGATTATGGCAGACTTTCAATAATAATAGAGGCATAAAAAGCTCGAACGCCCTCGCTCGCGGCATCCAGCCGGGGCACTGGCTCTGCAGCACCCTCCGAGAGTCCTGGTTGGCATCGCTTGCTATGTGATGAGCTGGTGACGGTGTGAGTGAGCGGGGAGTGGAGGATGAGAGCGCTTTCCAATGTTGAGATTGAAACAAGTTGTTCCTCGATCTCTGCGAAACTCGAGTGGGGCATGTAGGTGGGTCGAAGACGAGACCCTACATGCGCTAGATATGAATGTATGCTCACAGTGCGATATCTGGCCATGAACATGTATCTTGGTCGCCTTTGTACCTTTTGGCTTGCTCTGGCAGGGCTCTGGGCAGAGGGTAAATACAGTATATACTACCATAATACACTGTATATATACTCATGCAGGTGCAGGTACCGAGCCGACCCGGGCGCAAAGGTGGGACCACTACGCTAGCGTCAAAGGCGTCGGACCACTCAGATGTCGATGACAGCTCTGTAGCCGGAAATTCAGGGTCCTACCCCACCCGCCTTGTGCCCGATGTCCGACAAGTCCGACTCCCCGGTTGCGCAAGGACCCACATATACGTATCTAGAATAGGTATCGAATCTTCAACTGTGACGCTTTCAAAGACAGTTATTCCCGCACATGATCCAGTCAGAATAAAACGAGCGCAAACCACAGAGGTATGTATATACGTATGTGTGTCGCGCAAAATATTCCATGCTATATATTATTTCTCATCCTGCATCTCATTCATAGAGAGCTAACTACCTAATATCATAATAAGTTATTGATCTACAAAATGGTTAAGCACGTCTGTGCCGAGTCCGATCATCCAAGTATGTATCATCGCCCATGTCCCTACAGGAAAGCAATGCCGCCGACCACACCGACTATAACTCCCCCTTACCGCCTACGCACTGTCCGATGCAAACGATGCAAACGATCCCACGGTGACGGCACTGCATCTGCCCACAAGAGGCAAATATGTCACTGTCCCTACTTAGAAAGACGAGCCATAAAACTATGTGGCACCATCCCACTGCTTTGCTTCTCATGAGATAATGAGATAACTAATCGGATAAACGATTTACACTAACGGTTTCGATCACGACGCATCATGATGTTACAGTGGCGATGTGCCCATAGCGGCCTTGGCCGATCGAAAACTTTCAAATCTCTTATCAGTAGATAGATTAGATTATGTGTGCATACGAAGGAACACAAAAGAGCAGAAGAAGAATGAGCGACAAGACAGGATGAAAACGGAAGGTCATATTATAATAGCACGAGAGGGCAATGTGTCGGCGGGAGAGTTACTTTGAGGTTGTAACCCATTTGCCGCCATTCTTCAGCGATAGTGGGCCTAGATCGCGATGAGAGCTGCGATCATGATGTAAAAGTGAGATCGCAATCAATATATGTATCTGCTGTCCGCCAATGAAAGACCCAAGCTTCGCTGCGACCTAACCCGCCACTCTGAGCTGATTGTGGCGACGTCATAAGTATCCGAAATTTTGACCGCTCAGTGAACGAGAAGATGACAGGCGACTGAGTCCCCTAAGCTGAGATCTCCTTACCTATGCTTGAGCCAATACCTTTTCCACGTCAAAAACATCTACCACAACTCATTTTTCGGTGTGAATTTATAGAGACTCACTAAGAGCTATCCGATGAGGCTGCATCGATAAAGACTGTCCTGACTTCTCCCCGGGTGTTGCTGGGTACCATACCATATCCGCCTCACCTCCTTCAGACTTCACTACCCTAAGTAGGCTGGCAAGTCTTAATACCGACCAATGATGCGCTCAGTAGAGAGTCCACGGATCCATTCAAAAGAAAGGATACCTAAGCAGTCGATACCCCGCTCATCCTAAGGATGCCGCCACGGCTCTTTTCGTTTTGCCGGATAACCACCGAGATTCCTTCTGACCGAGGATCAGGGCTATTTTGTCCCTTCCTTGCGAACTTTTGACTTGCTGAAAAACCGCCGACTTTTTTATCCCCGATTCGTGCCACTCATGCATAAACCACGTACTTATAGTCGGTAGGCAGTGCCTACGCCAAGTCCATGTCACGGGATACGCCATGATTCGCTCGATCTGAGATCAAGCTCTGTTGGCCCTGGTCTCCCCTCCCGCCAGTTCGGTGTCGAGTGCGGGATATGTGAATACGTGAATACGTACATAGTACAGTCTGTAGTATCTAGGTTAGGTAGGTTAGACAGTTCCCATTCCCGCTCACTTTTGCATCGTATCGAACTCGGACCAAAGAAGACGAATCTACGGCAATTAGGACGAGGGAATAGGAAAATAAAACCCAAACTCAACAAAGACCCCGTCAAGCTATGCTGCCCGATCTATACTCTTGTACGACCTCAGTATAGATCGTGCTCAAGTGCAGTAGTCTGTCAACTGGCGAAGGTAGCCAGCAGCCATCGGAGCGGATATGTACCGGCGGATACCATCTCCATGGTTTGATGCGTCTAGCCCTGTGAACCGACAGGCAACGAACGCCCAATCCTTCTAACCTAGCCCAACGTATCGGTGGAAAGGAAAACAAAAATTACACTTCACCATTTTCCCAAATAATTTTGTGGAGTGATACATCCCTCTTTTCATTGACAAGCATCACGAGCGAAGTTAGAAAGCGAGCCTAGCGGATGGCGCGGGTATTTATCTAACAACAACACGATGTCGTAGAATCTTCTGGACTCGATTCGGGCATCGATCTAACGGCTAACGTCCTGCGGCTCTGCCGTTTTACCCCACGCATCCAATATTCGGGAATGGGGTTGGCAGGGCGAGCGAAGGAGGGCCTTGATGAGCAAGTCGACAGTCCCGCGGCTCGCAACTTTTGAACTACACTAGTCTAGGGCTCGAATGATACTATGTAGGTATGCTAAAGCCACCATTACGGAAAGAAATTCTGGGGGATCAACGGTCCAACCAATAGTTGAGCCCACGGTTAACATTTTACGACAACTTACCCATGACGCCGTTCGCCGCCCAGGCACCAATGTCAAATGAGGGGTACATGCACGGCGGGTAACCTTTTCCTCTGACAATCCGGTCATTATACTGAGTCCGTCGGTCGTGGCAAGGGGCCCTACTACCCCAGATTTCTGTCCACGGTGAGCAGGTGACTTCCTTGGAATGCGCTATATTGCCTGTTTGTCTACGCCAGCGATGAGATACCTAGGCGTAATGCCACGAGGCGGTTCCCCAGACTGGCTTTTTAGTTCAATAATGTAATGTCTCATACTTCCCAGCGGAGTCGACTGTAAAGTTGCGTGGAAAAAAGGCATGCAGGAGCGGGTAAGAAGATCCTGCCCTTACCCTGATGCACTATATCAGTTGGGGGAGGACCTCGTATTCCCCGTGTTCAAAGGGCTCGTTCTCTCGGTCTTGTAGCCGAAATTCCTCAGCTTCTCGGTTGCAAAAAAATTTGTACCGGTTCATAGTCTGATTGCAAACATGCTACGACTTGCGGCGATCGCGGCGGCGGCCACGGGTGTGGCTGCACAGCAGGCCAACTGCCCTGACTTCACGAACTGGTCGGAGACTCTACACGAGCCCTTCTCGACGGGTGCCTATGCGCTCTCTTATATGCGGCCGGACCCAGCTTGCCGTACATTCAATTCCTCATCGGTCGAAGATGTCATCGCCAGCGTGAAGAAGCAGACGACCGACCCCGACCTCTTCCGCCTGTTCGAGAACGCATACTCAAACACCATCGACACTGCGATCAGATGGCGTGGCGTCGCGGCAAACAACACAGAGGAGGAGCTGGCGTTCATCATTACCGGCGACATCGACGCGATGTGGATCCGCGACTCCGCAAACCAGGTGTCTCCGTACAAGGCTGTGCTGAAAAGCAAGAACGATGACATCGCTTCGCTCTTCCGCGGCGCGCTCAACATGCAGGCCCGGTACCTCATCATCTCGCCTTACTGCAATGCATTCCTCCCGCCACCCGAAGCCAACCTGGACTTTTCACCCAACGGGGCGGTCTACGTCGTGACACCCCCCTACGACAAGAACATCGTCTTCACCTGCAACTTTGAGCTCGATGACTTCGGCGCGTTCTTGAAGCTGTCAGACGATTATTACACGGCCACAGGCGACGTGGAATTCTTCGGCAAGTTCCAATGGATGCAAGCCATCCAGTCAATCCTGTCGGCCGCCGACGCCCTGCGCAAGTCCACCTACAGCGAGGATGGTGAGTGGGTACCGCCCGTCTATACTTTCCAGTCGCAGACAGAGACGGCCTTTGGCACGCTCGGAAACAACGGTATGAGCTACCCGGTGAACGCAACTGGCATGGTTCGATCGCCCTTCCGTCCTAGCGACGACTCCTCCATCTACGACTTCCAGATTCCGGCCAACATGATGTTCTCGCGCTACCTCGAGGCCACGGCAGAGATCGTGAAGAAGCTACCGAATGCGCCGAAGGGTCTCGCGGCGGAGATGGAGACTATGGCTGCAGAGATCCGTGCCGGAATAGAGCAGTTCGGTATCGTTAGGGGACCGAACGGAAGGCAAATGTTCGCCTATGAGGTGGACGGTTATGGTGGACAGAACCTCATGGATGACGCTAACATCCCGTCTCTGCTGTCGGCGCCGTCTCTTGGATACCTTGATATGAACGACCCGGTTTACCAGAACACGCGCAAGTTTGTCCTGTCGCGGGCCAATCCCTGGTGGTGCGAGGGCCCTGTCCTTAACGCTGTCGGCAGTGGACACGTTAGGCCTGGAGCTGCCTGGCCCATGGCGGCCATCATGCGTGTGATGACGACGGACGACGACGATGAGATCACCGAAGCCGTCCGTGAGGTCTTGTCGAGCACGGATAGACTTGGTTTGATTCATGAAAGTATCAACAGCTTCAATCAGACCCAATGGACCAGGCAATGGTGAGTTATCTCCTTATTTTTGTTTTTCTCCCTCATCTTCAACCCAGTTTCAAAGTAGGGGTGTTATATGTTGACATGAACGGTTTTGCAGGTTTGGCTGGGCCAATGCTGTCTTCGGACAGATGATTCTGGATTTGTCAGACAGAAAGCCTCACCTATTGAAGCAATCCTACCAACCCAAGCATTAGAAGTTTAGAAGCATTGGAAATCGTAATAAAATGGAGGTTATGGGGTACCCATATTGTCCTTTTAGGCAAATACCTAATACATTTATGTACTGCTGACCCAACCTTGCTGCCGAGTGAATGCTGTGGGGTGACCGAGAAACGTTGAAACAAAGTATTCGCCAAGATGTGATGTTGATTGTGGTTAATTTCTAATGCAAGCACATACATACCAGAAATCAGCGATCATCAAGATCACATCTTGGCGAGGACGAGTAATTTCCTTCACAAAGTTGAGGCTCCGATAAGCGTGGTCGACATTCTATTAGGTCGATTCTTTCGCCAGACATACATGCGCTGGAGCATCCTCGGCCGAGAGAGGGAGGGAATCGAATACTTTAAGGGAACGAATTCCAGACAAAGGTTTCGCGTGCGGGGTGGTCTGACCTCCCTATCGGAAGCATCGCATTCTCACTGTTGAGGGGAGAGGTAACCGCGTAGTTCGCTCTAGGTAAGCAGTTAACCGCAAACAGGAATCACTGCACCATCGATACCTGGACGACGATGAAGATCATGCCTGCATGTATGTTGGGGAATTCGTGTCTAACTCGCTATGATGGGATTTCATAGTCGGATCTGGTACTGATCTGCGTCCATATAGTGCAATCCGCGTACACTGCATATTGCAGCTCTCTCCATTGCTGGGACAGATGTTAGTCCCTACCTGGGTACGGACGTATGCAACTTTGAGCTCGCCAACGCTTCACATCCGACTGGATGACGTTGCATTGCGGGAGGGTTGGCTGTCAAGCTACATGTGAGCAGATGAAGCTGATTTATGGCGCCGACTTGGCTAGGTATGCTGATGGGTAAGACTCTGTGATTTATTATTTATCATAAGATGTATTAACTCTGTATTCACTCTCAGCATGTGCTCGGCACGAGAAGCGAGGGGCACGAGAAGCGAGGAGCACGACGTCGCAAGTGGTAGTAGATGCCATGAGTACAAACAATCTTAACAAAGTATGAGCAAGGAAAGGAAGTGCATGATGTGAGAAGCTACTGCCTACTTATGAAGAAGCCTAGGTAGAACTACTTAGGTACAGTCTGTACTATCTAGATAAGTAAGTAGCAGTGAGAAATACAGTCTGCTCCGCCTTGAAACCGACATTGCTTACTAACGCATGACTAGGATCTAGGTATCTACTGATACCTAAGTGGTTACATAAGACCCCACCATGAGATCTATTACCGTACTGCTCGGCCACCTCACCCAGGAAAATCGCCACGTAACGCTACAACCATTGGCAACTTGGCAACTTGGCAAGCTGGAAAAGAGGGGTGGCCGAGCAACGTCGTAGGCTCCCGACCCCTCTTGGTTAGCCCAAACTAATGTGGATCCGCTGAGTGAATTTCTAGTACCCAGTCTGTCTCTGTATCCGCAGTCATCCGAAGCTCCGGTGCAAGCTCTCTCTCGGGTGTACCTACCTACGGCAGGTGGGACTGGGAACCATCCATCCCATTCAAATATCCTTCCACGGCTGATCCTACGCCGACTATCAAACTCAATTCTCTTTCTAGCAACCGATCTGATATTTCGCTTCCAGTCGCGCGTGCTCGTATTGGCGTCGCCTCAAATTCGCATTCAATAGACCTTGATAAGCATCTACTTTTTCGGCATATTAGATCGCTGTCGCACGTCGCGTTCATCGAAGATTATACGTTCTATCGTCCGAAACCTCGCGTCGCTGAGAGTCTTTTCCTTTCAGCAGCAGACGCTGCAGCCTGGGCCAACACGCGACGGCAATCACATCGACTTTTGTACCCCTGGCTGCTTTGTCATGGCCGACAACACGCTTGTGCAAACCGGATTGAACTGGCCGCCCGGAGACAATGCGACCGACACCGTGATCTTCGGGGTTCACTTCAATGTGACAACTCTGAATCACTTCAATTATACACTTTACGATGGGAACCGGACACTTAGTAATTGGTCGCACTGTGTTCTAGCAGACCAGCCTTACACGCCTCCTCTCCTTTTGACTAATGGCACTTTCGGTATGGTTTCTCGTCGCTGTCGCTGCATTCCCGAGCTGATCGCTAACATCGTCGCGAATAGTCAACAACACATCGTGCTATCTTGCCACCCAGCCGGCCGGCGCCCGTGGATATGCCGGAATTGGTATCGCCGTCGCATTTGCATTATGCCTGATATTCGTTTTAATCAACCTTACTCGCCATGGGAAGCTCTATTTGCCTGCCGAAAAGAGATTCTACGCCATAGGGAGGAGATGGCAGTGGTACTGGGCTATCTTCGTTTGTGTTTTTAACCTCATTGGCCTCTTTACCGGGATCGACGTCGACCGCTATCGCGTGGTACAGCTGCCGCTCGTGCTCAACGTATTCTTCTGGTACTTGACGAATATGGCCTCTATGGCCTTGGTATGGGAGTCAGTACGTCATTGGGGAAGCTGGATGGAGCGGCAGTTCATCGACCCCAATCCGTTTGTACTCCAACAGACCGACAGAAGAGGCATGTTTGAGTTTTGGCTGCCGTTGTTCTTCTACCTGTGGTGGTGGTTGGTAAGTTCTCGACACACGCTCCTCTACCTAGTCAATCGCTAATCCCAGGAAGGACTTCTTTCTCATCATTCCTCGAAACTGGGGTGCTATTGAGCTCCAGCGTTCTCCCGACCAGACCGTAGCGAAAGCCATCCCCGCCGCCACTGACTCACGCTTCAAGATTGCTCCATTCTTTCTCTTTGTCAGTTGGCTCACCATCGTGGTATCCCTCTGGCACTCGGTCCGCCATTACGAGGCTCGGAATCGGGGGTTTTTAAACAGAATGATTGGATTCGTCCGCTACGTGCCTTTCCGTTTTATTCTCATGATTCCCCTCGCCCTAGTCGTCATCGCTTATCAAGCATTGGCTGCTTGGGATTTTAATGCGTCGCCCCTCAAGAAAGACACCAATCTCGCCGCCATGTATGTCGGCGGATATCTCCCATCTCTTCTACTCGTCATAATCCTCTGTGTATCAGGCTTCTTGCGGCCAAATGAGGATAAGGAGCTCATGCGCCAGCGACGTGAGAGAGGTGCCCAGGCCGATAAGGATCTTGGCCTTACCAAAAAGCCCAGCTGGTGGCGACGACTCAACGGGGATGTAGGCACTGGTGATCATGTGCGTGATCAACTTTCCCGCAATGTGCGCGAGGTTACTGGCGCTCGACTGGTTCAACGAGTAGCCGAGCAGAGAGCTACCAATGCTCAGGCTGCCGCTCCTACCAACACGTTTGAAATGAGCCCGATACGTAGGACGCCGAGCGTTTCTAGCAGTACCGCACCACCTCCCTACACTGCCGCTTCTGCTGCCAGCGGACCAGAACGACTTGGGAACAACCCGACAATCCAGGTCGCCGCTAGTCTTCTCTTCCCTAACGCCAATAATTCACCTCCTGCCGTAAACAGAGGCCGGGGCACTACATCTCACTCTCAAACCACCCCTGGATCAGGGACATTTAATAGGGATCACAGTACGGCTAGTGCTCCTTCTATAACTCCATCTATGACGGCGCCTCCCCAGAAGATCAGAAGCATGTTGGATGTCTGATGAAAGGTGGACTGGAGAATTGTACATTGATAAACTTACCGGTATTCCTTGGGTTTTCGTACCGGCGTTTGACGACCATCCGCCGATTTGCAAAAACGGTACAAAATGGGTAAACTATTTTGAGGCTTTCACTTTCGCCGTGGAGAGCATCATTGGCATGATACTCTATATGCACGACAAACATACCTATGAATAATGGTATGTGATGCCTTCCTTAGACTCATCCTCAGCCTAATCATTCAGGCCAAGTGTACATACATATCTAAGAAGTTTAAAAAGCCTAAATTACCTAGGTAGGCTTCATCCTTTAAAAGCTAATAGAATTCGCGACTCATGCCTTCAGCTAGCCGCCGGCGAATGTCACCACACTCGCCGCTTGTCGAAGTGAATCCGATAGTAGTGTCGAGCTCGTGATGTCTAGTTACATGCCTTATTATATCAATAACTATGACAACGGTAACCTTGTACATCAATCTGACCGCTTATTGTACGGAGAGCTGGCCTCGGCCGGGGTCAATCCGCATGTTGATACTCCTAGGTATGAAGCTTTTATCCGCAAATGCTCAAATGTCTAAAGCTGGGGTTGCAGTCGGTTAAAAGGTCTCGATATTGAGCCTTATCTTTGAATTTTTACTCCATTCCTCATCCGCAAGAGTCCTAATGACCACACTCTTCTTCAGCTAGCTTGCTCGAGATATGTGTTATCGAGAACGCTTGCGTGATCGTTTGCTCAATTTCCTGAAAAACGTCGTGTTTTTTCTAAATATCATCGTGCATTGTGTCGCCGACTGTGTCTAGAATATGACTTTGGCCTGGCATCTTTTCACCTTTCCGAGTGCCATAAAGTTGGAAGCCATGGTAGATAGATGGCATAAGCAACTACGTGTAATACTACCTAACCTCTATGAATGGCCCCGTCGACCGGTCTCTCATATGTGGTAACTTCGGTGAAAGGGATCACGTCAGAAACCACCTACCTCTTTTACTAATCTGTGTACATATCGTGTCCATATCCGCTGTCACCTCACGTTGACGGTGGGCCATTGAGGCACACGGAACACAGTTATTTCCGTGTCCCCCAACTCCCTAGGTAGAATTCACTATCCAGGTCCCCGTCAAACCGACCCTACCCCTCGGTGAGAAAGCGCAAAGACGCACGCTGGAACTCCGGAAAAAGAAGGCCTAGATTCATTCGCGGCTAAATAGACGTAGTGTTCGGAGGGAAACACATCGTGACTCCGGACTCAAAGGAGGCAAGTATGGTATGGAGGAAGTGGAACCAGGTCACATAATGGGTCGAAAGCGAGTGTCTGTCTACCCGTACGAAGCGTAATATAAGACTTAGCCGTCACCGTAGCTACGACTGCGTTACGGGCAGCCAAGAGATCATCAATTGCGTGCAAATTTCCCGCAGATCACTGTAACCTGTCGTCGTCAAGTCGTGACAAATATGCTTTTCACTACCGTGATCTCTGCATTGGTCCTCGCGGCCGGTGTATCGGCGCGCGCCGTCCCGAACCCCGTCGATCTGACGAAGAAGAGCTCGCATATCGTCGGCAAGGTTATCACGACGTGTTCCAAGCCCAATGTCCTAGCCCTCGCGTACGACGACGGCCCGTACCAGTATAGCTCTTCACTCATCGACACGCTTGATGCCGCTGGTGTCAAGGGGACGTTCTTCTACACGGGCACACTTTATGGATGCATCTACAACCAGAGCACTGCTATCAAGAAGGCCTTTGAGCATGGACGTATGTGCTGTTCTTACCCCTGTTTCTATCTCAGGGTTTTATGAACATGGCTGACAGTTATGATCTTTAGATCAGGTTTCTAGTCATACGTGGTGAGTGCCCGTCTGTATTAAACGACAGAATTTTTATTGGAACAGAAGAGTCATAAAAAGCGAGGACACATGATTTGATGAGCAATAGCGAAGATAAGACTAACACATTCCTCTCCCCAACAGGACACACCCACACGTGGGCTCGCTGAGCGCCGCCGACCTCCGGACAGAGATGGAGAAGGTCGAGCAGGCAATGGTGAACATCTTCGGGCGCAAGCCGGCGTATATGCGGCCGCCGTACCTCGAGACGGGAGGCTCAGTGCTCAGCGTCATGAAGGAGTTGGGCTATACCATCATAACAGATGATGTCGACTCGATGGATTGGAACGGCGCGACACCTGCGCAGAGCGAGCAGACGTTCCAAAAGCTCCACGGGCACGGCCACGGCCACGGCCATATCCCGCTCATGCATGAGACATACGAGACCACGGTCACTACTCTCACTAGCTGGCTTATTGACTGGGCTAAGTCGAATAAGCTAAAGATCGTCACCGTGGGTGAGTTAGATGTGTCTCCTTTGATACGGGTTTCTGAGCGATGCCTATTTTGCTCTGTTTTGTTTTGTTTTAGTTTGTTTTGTTTTGTTTTGCTTTGATTTGCGCGTGATGACCTCAGGAATGATTGCTAACGTTGGCTGATGCAGCTGAGTGTCTTGGAGATGCCGACGGGATGTATAAGGAGGGAACGTTCGAGGGTAATGGAGTTAATACTTGTTAGATTATATAAATGGGGCGTATGGGATGATAACGGAGTTGGTATCGATCTCCAGGGCTTCTGAATATCTGTCCGCAGGATTGGGGCTTGGATTGATTGCTTGATTTCTGAGGTTTCGTCTATTCGTTTAGCACTGGTATCAAATCACGACTTACACCTGGTCGCCGCTTCTGATTTATTGTCCCGCGAATACGATGTCCAACAGCCTGGGGCCTGTCCGGCGACACCTTTGTGGCTATTGTCACGACCGAAACCTCCCGCGAAACCTCCCGCGAAACGTCTTTGTCGGCGGAAAGTACCGGCGCAATCGCCCTCCTCGTCAGCATGTATAAAGTGCCCTTATCCTTCCTGAATTTCCAATGGTTGCTTCAGAACAACCCAGGACCCGCGGCCCGCCCAGGACGAAATTAAGAGCTTTGAGCATGCGGATTCGAAAAGATTCATTACCGTGATGGCTCGCTCAAGGTGAAAAACTCCGCCATCGATGGACGGGCGGGACGGGACCTACCTAGGTAGGTATCCATCATACTTCCTGTTCCTGATACATGCAACGGCTATGATACCTACCTGCACTATCATGTATAATAGGTATAGCCGATATACCTAGTTAAAGTCATTATGCATATAGAAGAACATCTATTTGCTTCTACCTATCTAGCGGGTAGGCATGCTCATAGGTACCTACCTAGATAGGTGTTGACCCACACCCGACCTCTCGATGCTCACCGATAACGAGCTCCTCAACCAATCAGGGTGGCTGGTTCCCCGTGTCAAGAAGCGCATGGGCAGGAAGTACGGGACCTATCAATTTTCCACAGCCAAGCGCGTCTGGATGAACCAGCCATCATCATCGTCACCCCCCTTGCTCCTTTCTGGGATTCCGTACTTACTCACCGTCTCTGCTCTATTTTCTGGGTAGCTCTAGCCTAGCCCAATTGCCACGACGCGTCTGATTGCAGCAGCAATTGCGTTTGACGGTAAGCTCGACGCTTCATCCTCTCGATGTACGGATCGTCGCATATGGTCCTGCCAACCACCATGCCCTGATTTTGGCCGTCGCGATCGCAGACGTCTACCGCCATCACCCCACTAATACTGTGTCAGTCAGACCCTGCCGGGGACAACGCCCAAGCACTGGCTGTCATGTTGTAGGATCCGATGGGGCAGAACTCCAGTCAACTTCAAGAGGAGGGCAACGAACCGTCTAACGAGAACCTCCAAACACAACGCCTCGGTAGCCACAGTGACAGTGATGAGCACGCCGCTAGCGACGCTTCGGTGCCTTCTAGTACCATCGGTACGTCCTCTGGACGTCGCAACCAGAATAAATTCTCAAGCTCACTGCGGAGTCCTCGCGGTCGACCTCCTACTTTGAGTCCCCAAATGGCTGGCATCTCTCCATCCCAGCAGCTCCCTCCAATGTCTAGCATCTTGTCGAGTCTTGGGGATGAGCATACCCCGCGATCCTCTAAGAAGAAGAAACGCAACAGGAAGAAGTCGAGCCAGATACCTCCCTCTGGCGAAACCCCCCAATCTTCTGCTTCACATTTGCCGCACGGTCTTGATTCGCCCGATGATGATATCGTGGAACAGCAACGTGGCGCAACTGGAGATGTCGACATCGTTGATAGTACACTCGTGGACACCCATGAAAAGATTCGAGATCGGAGTCAACAAAAGAAAGACAGGAAAGAGAGAAAACGTGCTGCGAAATTAGCGAAACTACAGGCGGCTGCTGTCTCTGCATTAGAAGTCCATGACAGGTCGATCAATTTTGCAGAAACCTCGGCTTCGCAAGAACACGATATCATCGAGACGAAAATTGAGAGGCGAGAAGAAGAAGAACAAGCAGAAGGAAGCCAGCTGATCGAGCACCCAGACACCGTGCCGAAGAAGCGCAAGAGAAAGTCCCGAGCCCAAGCCGAAGAAGAGCCTCAGCAGAGTCCAAAGAAGCAAAAGTCTTCCCACAATGATAGCACTGGTGTCACATCTGGGAGCCATGATGGGCAGGCCGATGATATCGAGGCTGATGATGTCGATGTCGATAATATCGAGGCTGATGATATCGATGTCGATAATAATGAAGAGCCCCATCATAGCAATGTCGAGGAGGATGAACATCCTCATCACAGCGATACCAATGAGAAAGAACACCATCGTCACAGCGATACCGAGAATGAACAACATCATCACAGCGATGTCCGGGAGAGCAGTTCGGCCGAACAAATTAATTCCAGTCGCCGACGCCGACCTCGTCGTAGTGACATTCCGAATGAGTCTGAACTGTCTGTCGAGACTCGGGCAGAACCTAATGATGTGAAGACTAATGATGGCAACGACCGCCGTGAAAGTGAGGCAGATGACGTGGCAGAAGCACATCGAGATGATACCACCAATTTTGATTCTAACCTCAATGATGCAACCACGATGACCTCAAGTGCATCTGCGAGTTCCATTAAATGGCGTCGCTCTGGCGCTTCATCTCGGAGCGCCAATGGAACGGTTTATTCCACACGCAACGATGCGCTCGTGACTACCGGTTTCAGTGAGTCTGAAATTGACGGTCGTGAAGAGCAGAATGGCGCAGGTGTTGACGAAGAGCTTGCCTCAGCTAATATGGATGGCACGGCTGATGACAACGTAGAAGTGCCGTCTACTATGCCACATTTAGCCAATGCGGATGAGTTTGGTGTTAAGAACGGCATGAGTACCAGAAGTAGCTCTGCGCGGAAGCGTATGGTTAAGCCAGACTTCTTTAGTCGTATGGAGACACCTAAGAAGATTCCTGACTCACAATCGCCGTCTACCGCCGCGTCAAAACGCAAGACAGGCAACGGCAAGAAGGCCGCTGCAGTCAAAAACGGCACCCCTTCCGGCCAACTGACTACTAATAGCAAGCCCGACCGACTCAACTTCTCAACCAAGATGAAGGCTAGTTTAAATGCAGAGCGCGCCGATGAGAAAACACCGTCGAAGAAAGGTGGTGCACGTTTACGGACTCCTAATTCGGCTGCGGTGTCTGGAGTTTTCACCGATTTTGAAAACCAGAGTGTGAGACGGGTCATCGATCAGTACAAAGACGAAAACGGTATGAGCCAGTCTGAGGTCAATGAACTAATTCAGGACAATCCCAAAAGGGCCGCTGAGTTATGGGAAGCCATCCTGACCGCCTGTCCTGGCCGGAACCGACAGAGAGTTATAAACCATACTCGACGAAAGTATCACAATTTTGTCGCACGTGGGTCGTGGACACCCGAGCAAGATCAGGAACTTGGGGAGTTGTTTGAACGGTACGGAAACAAGTATGCCAAGATCGGCCAATATATCAATCGCCACCCTGAAGACATTCGAGACCGTATCAGGAACTACCTCGTCTGTGGAAGCAATCTAAAAAAGGCCCACTGGAGCCAGGAGGAGACAAATAAGCTTATTACTATCGTCGAGCAGGCGATAACAGAGATACGCCGGCTGCGGGTCAAGCGAGGTCTAGATGACAGTCAGCCCCTCGAAGACGACATCAACTGGCAGTTGGTGAGTCAGGGCATGGACAGGACACGCAGCCGCCTACAGTGCATTTCCAAATGGAAAGCTATCAAACCGCACCTTGCCGGTGGTGGTCTCGATGGAGTGATCGCCCCTATGGAGGATATCATAAAACAGGCCCGAGAGACAGCCGCCACAATGTCCCACCACAATCGTTCCTTGATCATTGAAGAAATCCTAAAGTCTGGCGCCGTTGCCACTGGACGAATTCCCTGGAACAAAGTACGTGCCAGACTCGGCTCCCAATGGACAAGAGCCGCCTTGATGGTAGTCTGGTTTCGACTCCAGGAAACACTTCCAAACAAGAAGAAGTTGAACGTAGAAGAAGCTTGCAGAGCTCTTCTAGAAGAATTCAGACTGAGTGGCAAACTCGAATTTCCCGACGTAGAGAACGACGAGGAGGACTATGATAGTGAATATCAAAAAATAGAAAAGATGATCGAGCGGAGTTTGAAGACAGGATCTCAACCTAAGAGCGCCCGCTTTATTCACGATGGTAACGACGATGTGGAGTCCGACGAGGAATCGGAAGAGGATGTGGCAGCCAGCAATGGAGAAGCGGAAGAGACGCATATTTCCGAACAATCTGACCGCTTGAGCGTGGACCTCGGTGCTAGCGATGTTGGCGAGAAAGAGGCGGAAATAGAGGACTCCGAGCCTGAAGCCAACACGAGCATGTCTCGCTACGGCCGTCCTCGCCCTGGAGGCGGCCGATCAAAGTTCCCAGCCCTTGAACTAGACAGACCCGACGATATGAGCAGCGATACCAATGCCAGCGAGGTTGAAAGCATTCCTGCTGTCTGATTCACCAGAAACTGATATTACAATAAGAGAAGAGATTTTATGGTTACGCGTATGAAATATATGGGAGGAACGGAGGTGACACTTGAGCTCTCATTGCTCGCACATTTTGGCGAACTTCATAATATCTTCTTGTAACAGTTTTTGTCAACGGGGCTGTAACAGGACGACGTTTAGCATGCAAGGCCCATGCGTTTAGTAGGTATTTAGCTGTAGTTGCAGCCCCCCCATACGACGATGAGCTGTGCTAAAGAAAAGGTAGCCTATTGTGGTTGTCTCACTACTTATAGCTTCCGCGGTCATGGTCGTATGTCATGGAAATATGCACAGGACAAATTGTTATTTCTTGAACTTCTTCTTTTACTGCTGGTGTGTTTGGTTTGTGATTAGAATGCTCCGCTGGTTTTGTTGGCACTTGATGAAGTCCTTTCCCTTTATTAATAGTAGATGATGAACGATGTTTTGTGACATCAAGGAACTAGATAGAATGATGGCATTGCTTCAATGACCTAAGCAAATGTCGCCAGGGCTTTTTCGGTGAGTGGTGCGCCTGGATGAGCGAGCCGTTACGGGTAATGTGGTGTGAGCCGATCAGCACCAACGGACGGGAATTGCAGTCTGTACCTATGTAGGCCGACGGGGAGGTTAAGGGTCCCCGTCTGGTGTAGGTAGGTGATCTGTATTCATCTGACGCTTTCGCGCTTATGAGGGGGGCAGAAAAGGGGGTCAGCTGCGAGAGGCTATGCTCTGGTCGGCTTCATCTTGGCGCTCACCAGTTTCATGGCATCGCCAAGACTCAACGTCTCTCTTGCGGCATGCAGGTAGTAGCTCGGCGGGTAACTCACCTAGGTAGGTTAGGAAGTCCCAACACAATGCCTACATAGGTAGTAAAGGCGGATCCGTGGAGAGAAGGCCCGTGTTGGGAATAGGTAGGTAGATGGCTAGGTAGGTATTGGGTGAGGCCCGAGGGCGATGGCCGAAGTAGAGCGAGGAGGGGCGGACAACGACAGAGCTTAGATACTTACAGACTAACCTAGGTATCTACCTACCTACACTGCCTACATAGTATTATGTAGACTAGATAATAGAGACTGCAGTCTTACGCTGCTGCAGAGAGCTGCAGAGAGCTGCTAGTTGGGGGAGCCCCGCGGAATCCTGACTAAAGTCGGTGATCGCGACACCCAGCGTAATAAAAGGGAGTAGGTACTCCGGTAGGTATGTCTAGGTAGGTAGTTATTCCGCATCGAGCAAACGAAGTTTTTCAATTTTCCTGGACGCGCTCTTCTGGCACTTCCTCGGTTGGTCTTTTCTTAGTGGGATGTATTATCAAGTAAATGCATACTTATGTAGGTACTAAAACTAGATACGTACAGACTGTACATAGTAAGTAAGTAAGTAAGTGAGTGTAGGACAAGTCGAAATCGGAGCTCACCGTGGAACGCCCTGGAACCATGATGTTAGGTAAGTAAGTAGGTACCAGGGCCGGGGACTTGGCTGTTGTTGGCTTAACCCGGCGCCAGGCCAGGCGAAGCGGCGGCGGGGTTTCCAAAGAAGCGCGCTACGATACGTAATAGGTAGGTGGGTTGGCATTTCTACGTACTAGTAGTACTTACTTACGGAATCGAATGCCGAGGCATAAAAAACGCTTTGGTGGTGCCGGCTTATGTTCAGTAGAGGTACCTATCTAGTATCTACTTACCTAGGTTACGTAGTCTATCTACACTACCTAGATAGAGAGAAGACTGGAGGACTCATGGGTTGTAGACTGGTAGTGAGGTGTGAGTTGAATCACCGGAGCCGTGGTCACTCTCTTCGGGCCCCGGGGCAGGTAGTGTATTTGTCACACAAATTTCTAAAGGGACGACAGAAATACGATTAGACTCCCTTGTTGGTATGGAAACCCCGGTTTGTATCGCGATTGTCGCGATTCTTCGGCTCAAAGTTTTGCTTTCGTTTTTTTTTTTTTTTTTTTTTACTTTTTTGGACTGCGAAGGAACTTTGACTACCTAGTAAAACAACGGTAAGCATCGGCTAACACGATCACCCGGGACTAAACTCAAAGAAGTAATTGACGGGATGGTTTATACTACCTAAGTGTACTAGCCCTGCGCTTGATAATCTCTCCGAGGAAAGTTGCATGATGTCAGCAGCCGTGATAATTTTTTTTTTTTTTTTCTTTTCTTTCCGTGGATTCCATGAGGGCCAGGATTCACATCACGGTATTCCTAACGGTATATTGAAGCAATGGACGTTTTCTGTGTTGCGTCAATTAACGTGCACGTATAAGTCAAAGATCTCTTTTGACTAACAAAAGTACACCAACACATCTTACTAACCAATGATCGCACCGCTAGGTAGCTTGCGATGGCGTCGATGGTGCTGATCAGGGTTAGTTAGCTGCCGTGTTTTTTCGCCGTAGCTATCTACTTACTTACAGTCTGTACCGTCGTTTTAACCATGTCCGATCAGACAAATAACTAACCTAAAGTAGACTTTTTCCTCTTTTTTTTTTTTTTCTTAAAAAAAAAAAAAGAACCCGAATCGCTAAATGACGCCAGTTAAGGCCGGCTTTTGGCTTCTTTTCGAGTCCATCTTCCGCGCCTACTTTTATCTACCTACTACGTAGATAGACTCTATCTCTCTCTGCTCTGCTAACTCCCTAGCGGAATACCGCGGCTCCGGTGCTAGTGTACACTATCTTTTTCCTTTTCCATTTCTTTCTCTCTCTCTCTCTCTCTCTCTCCTTTTTGGGGGTCTTCTACCTGGCAACTCTGGGAACTTGAGGCATATGGCTACCTACCACCTACCTACCACCTACCTACGTGGGTAGGTGGCTATGTAGGCATCGTATACCTATCTCGGGTGGTTCCGATTCGCAACAACCTTGACAGACAACAGCGTCGTTTTCCGGAAAGCCAGGTCTCTACTATGTACCTACATACAGTAGTTGTAACAGCGGGCTTACATACCGGATATGGCGTTGCTTGGTCGCCCAGGGGCACGACTCGTCGACCTAGGTATGACCCTCCGTCAATCTGTCCGATAACCAACCTACTTAGAGAAAGGACGGGCGAAGACGATACTATCAAGACGACCTGTCACGTAATACTTTGAGAGCCTCGGCCCCCAAAGCAACTCGAGCCGTTGCATGACCGAAAGGGCCGGTTCTTGAATTTACATAGTACAATTACCAATCAACCTTCTCGACCCAGAACTCCCTGCGTGGCTCAATAATCTCGCGCTCAACTTTTCACCGTCTTGGGGGGAAAAGCATTGCGAATTTAATGACGTTGTTGATGTCAGGTCTTGTATCATGGAACTAAGTAGGTATCTACCTAGGCGCGATTTTCTCTTCCCTTTTCCCTACTTACACTATCAAGTACGGAACAGCTTTGCCCAATGCCCGTAAGTAAGAAGGAGACCAGCTAGTATGGTGTGCCCGCTAGCACCTGACGACGGCTATTCCGTCTACTTTGGCCATGACGTATATACTATTAGAGGCATAGGTATAGATAGGTAGGATAAGTAGGTATAGGTATATACCGGTAGATAGCGTTTGTGCCATCCTTCCGTAACTAAAGCCGGAAGACGATCTATTCTCAGTTAAACTACTCCGGACTCTAAACAAATAAACAAACTGAGGCCCCCCCCCTCTTCTTTGTTTTGATCCAAGTGTTCCAAATATTTACACACACACACACACGCGCATATAACCCTTCCTACCCTCTGTGACATCTTCCTCCTCCTCTATCCCATTTCCTCACTCCTCTACCCTCACATTAAAAAAAAACAAAAACAAATCGTATTCAAAAATGGCCGTTGAAAACAAGACTTGGGTTCTCGCTGAGAGACCTCAGACTTCCATCGTCGCCGGCAAGACGTTCAGACTGGAGAAGGCTCCTGCGCCTACGGCTGACGACCTCAAGGATGGCCAGGTCCTCCTCGAGTCCCTGTACATGTCTCTCGACCCTGCCATGCGCGGCTGGTTGAACGGTACGCATCGATTTCATATTTGCCATATACTCCCAAACGGCACTTGGCAGATCAGAGTTGACTAATCGCCCCGGGGATGGCAGATGTCCGCTCTTACGTCCCCCCTGTTCAGATCGGCGAGAAGATGCGCGGCCAGACCGTGTCTCGCGTCCTGGCTAGCAAGAGCCCCAAGGTCAAGGCCGGTGACTTCGTCTCGGCGTGGTCCGGCTGGACGGAGTACTCGATTGCGAACGACAACGCCATCGAGCTCGTCGAGATTCCCAAGGGCGGAAAGATTACCGATATTTTGAACGTTCTCGGTACGTGCCACTCATAAAATATTAAAACGACTTCGACAATAAAGAAGAAAACAAAGAAAACAAAGAAACAAAAAAAGAAAAGAAAAGAAAAGAAAAGGGCTCGCTAACGTTTTCATCTACAGGAGGTGTTGGTCTAACTGCCTGGACTGGTCTCCAGCACGTTGCCAAGCTCAAGGCCGGCGAGACCGTCGTCGTCTCCGGCGCCGCTGGCGGTACCGGCTCCATCGTCGGCCAGATCGCCAAGCTCCGCGGTTGCAAGGTCATCGGCATCGCCGGTTCCGACGACAAGTGCGACTTCCTCGTGAAGGAGCTCGGCTTCGACGCCGCCCTCAACTACAAGAAGGAGACCTTCAAGCAGGACTTCGTCGCCGCTACCCCCGAGTACCTCGACGTCTTCTGGGACAATGTCGGTGGCGAGATCCTCGACTTCGCGCTCACCCGCGCCAAGAAGGGCGCCCGCTTCGTCATGTGCGGTGCCATCTCGGGCTACAACGGCGCCGGCCGCGACGTCGGCATCAAGAACCTCACCCAGGTCATCGCCCAGCGCATCATCATGCAGGGCTTCATCGTCCTCGACTACCCGCAGGACTTCGCCACCGCCCGCCAGGAGATGGGCCAGTGGTTGGCCGAGGGCAAGCTCAAGGCCCAGGAGACCGTCATCAAGGGCGGCCTCGAGGTGGCCGAGACCGCCATCCAGAAGCTCTTCGATGGCTCGAATACCGGCAAGCTTATGGTTGAGATCAAGGCGCTGGATCAGGTGCGTGGTGCCAAGTTGTGAACAATCTTAACTTTTTTTTTTTTTTTTTTTTTTTTCTCTTTTCTCTTTTCGGGTCTTGGTCTTGGGGTATGCAATACTCTGCTTCCTTTGAGGAATGGCCTGCGAATATTACCTAACCTTACCTTTTCCACTGTTTTCAATTTGCTTTTTCATTTTCACCGCAACTTCATGAGGGAGAAGTGGCGTGTGGCTGACTATTAGTCTTATAGTAAAAACAAAACAAATATCTAAAAAGAAGAAAAGAATACTACCAATATTTTTTTTTCTTTTTTTTTTCTTTCATTCTAAGGAAAAAAAAAGAAGAAAAAAAAACAAAAACAAAAACGCAAAAGATACCCCGGAGATGTTAGCTACGGATTATATAATAACGACGGAAGGATGAGAAAGCAGATGGAGCAAGACCAAAGGGGAACCTTGAAAATGTAATGAAAGACAAGGACTTGTATGTACGCAGGTACATTCCATACCAATTCATCACCTGAGACTCGAGCAAAAAAAAAAAAAAGAAAAAAAAAAAGCAAAGAAAAAAACATTTCATCACCGTTGCACATGATGCATTAGAGATCGTATTCAAAAAGTTAGCATGAGGAGGGGGGAAAATGTCTCAATGGTGAGTAGGTATAGTGTAGGTATTAAGTTACGATGGTGGTTGGCTCTTTGCTGTGGTGTGTCTGTACCGTCTCGAAATATACAAATACCCATTCTCGTCAAAAGAACACCCATCGCCGATGCATGTGTGTCCTGCCTTGGTCAGTATCACGGACTGGACTAACATACCTACACTATCCTACGCCCGATCATCATCAGCATTAACAAGTGACTGACTGACTGACTGACTGACTGACTGACTGACTGACTGACTGACTGACTGTAGTACCTAGCTGAGCGGTGGAAATCCTTATCCGGGGCTGATGACACCCAACGACAGGTAGGTATTATCAAAGATTGGCATGGCTGCATGTACCCGGTATCTAGATACGTGATAACATCCCCGGCCGATGGCAGGGGGGGTTAATTGAAGTCTTCCGGACATTCTGCACCCTAGATAGATGATGGAAAACGAGCTCGGCAAAAAACAAGTTGAATATAAGCTATTCGTAATAATTCGTAATTCGTAATTCGTAATTCGAGAGTCGAGAGTCGAGAGCATGAAAACCTAAACCTGAGAGGTTAGAAATTAAACTACTTACACGAAAGCTGACTGAACCTTCCATCCCAAACGTTCATGTTTGGTCTTGTGATAAACAGGGGGAGAGGGAAACATCAGGAAGAGAGAGAGAGAGAGGGGGGGGGGGGTACGGACGTTACCCCAAATAACTGCCCTCTATCTATCCATACCAGTGAGGAGCAAGAATCCCCCGAGAGCAAGATGCACGCGCCGTGAAACAAACATATCCAAAAGTTCTGTTTACATGGGCTGCAGTAAGTTGTAACCTGGCTTATCGAGAAATAACTGGATGCGATACCCATGACTTAATAGTCTGCTTCTTTACATCCGATGGATGGATGCAACATCGGGTTCAGTCCACTTGCTTTGCGTACCTATCTTGTCAATTCTCATGCCGCTCTCCCGCATTAATCAAGACTGGACCATTCATGTCCCGGTCCCTTCTTTTACTAGGAATGGAAGAGTTCGTCGATCCGATCGATCGACACGACTGCATCGTATAGTTCCGTTACTGTGGCGGGGGGGAGCTGTCAATCATGGAAGCGAACTCAAGACAAATAATTGCCTCTCCCTCCTGTCTTTAACCTTTCCGTTTGCCTTTACCTTTGTTCATTCCTTCCCCAGTACCCGGGATCCGGGATTACCACCAAGATAGGGGACACAGGTGTATGTAACCTTTTTTTTTGACTCTGGGACTCAAAACAGAAGCTGGGAAACCCTTATACCTGCTTAAAAGGGTAAGGCGAGAGAGCATCTTCTCTGCATCTTCTCTGCATTCACATCTTTGAATGTGACGGTAGGTCATCACCCATCCCATCTTCTGCAAGTAAGGTAACTAACAGCACAGTCCCCATGGGCATGATCATCACGCTTATCAGCCCCTCCTCTGCCTGTCTCTGACCCTGTTTTTCGCTCTTTATATTGAAGCTGTGTGCTTGAGTGTCTGCCAACTTCTCAACTGCTGATTGATAGGGATCTCTCTGCCAGCACCCTTTACATTGGTCATTTTCGTTCATTGGGTGGACGTCATTACCATGTACTCCCGTATAAGCCACATCTCTCTCCTAATACTGGCAGCACTGGGGGCCGGTGCTGCCGACTTCGATCCTCTCCAGTACGTCAACCAACTCATCGGAACCCGAGATGGAGGTAATGTCTTTCCCGGCGCAACCCTCCCTTACGGCCTTGCCAAGGCCGTAGCCGACACCAATTCCGGGAGTAACCAAGGAGGGTTCACACTCGACGGCACGCCCATCACCGGCTTCTCCGCCCTGCACGATTCTGGCACGGGCGGTTCGCCGAGTCTCGGCAATTTTCCCCTATTCCCTTACGCCGCTTGTCCGGGCGATGATATCAACAGATGCGCGTATCCTAAGAAGACTCGCACAGCCGTTGGATCCTTCGACGCCGGGACCGTCGTCGCACGACCCGGCTTTTTCGGCGTCACACTCAACACGGGTGTCAAGGCCGAGATGACTACCACCATCCGCACCGCGCTCTTCCGCTTCACGTTTCCGACCAGCAAGCAGGGATCTCACCCGCTTCTATTACAGGATCTGACAGACCTCCAGAACTCGCGCATGGACAACGGCTCTATTTCCGTGGATCCCAAGACCGGGAGGATAAAGGGTCAGGCGCCGTTCCTGTCTAGCTTTTCGCAGGGTCAGTACGTCGCCTATTTCTGCACTGATTTCTCGGGGTCCAAGATCTACGACAACGGCATCTTTGTCGACAGCCGGGCCAGCACCGACGTCAAGGACCTCAAGATCTCGCGCTCTATCAACGGGTACCCCCTCCCTGGCGGCGCATTCGTCAGGTTCGAGTCTGCCGCAAAACCCATCACCGCACGTGTCGGCTTGAGTTTCATCAGCGCCGACCAGGCCTGTTCCAACGCAGAGAAAGAGATCCCAAATTTCGACTTCGATGCCGTCGAGTCTGCCGCCGCCGAGGCCTGGCGGGAGAAGCTTAGCCCCATTGTCGTGTCCACGGGCGGGGGCGTCGATCCCGACCAGGTCACGAATTTCTACAGCGGGATTTACAGGACCATGGTGAACCCGCAGAACTACACGGGTGAAAACCCCGGCTGGAATACAGGAGAACCTTATTTCGATTCCTTCTACTGGTGAGTATCCGGGTCACTCCACAGTCCCCGGCAATCTTCTGAATTGCTGGATTCGTGTGTTATCGCTCACACTTCGGTGGTGGGTAGTCTGTGGGATAGTTTCCGCTCGCAAATCCCGTTCTTGACGATCCTTGACCCGTCATCAGTCGAGGAGATGATTCGCTCTCTAATCGATACGTATAAACACGAAGGCTGGTTACCTGACTGTCATATGAGTCTTTCAAGGGGCTACACACAGGTATAAATCTTCTTCAGTTCCTATTCGCCTGCTAATGATTTCAGGGTGGGTCGAATGCCGACATCGTGCTCGCCGATGGTTTTCTTAAGGGGTTAGCTGGCGGTATTGACGTAAGTTTCTCGTCCGCTTCATTTATCGACGTCGATGCTTACTCCAACGTGTGTAGTGGAATACTGGGTATGATGCAGTGGTGAAAGATGCAGAGGTAGAGCCCTTTGACTGGTGTTGTCATGGCCGGGGTGGAATTGACAGTTGGAAAGCCCTCGGTTACATCCCCGTGCAAGACTTCGACTACAAGGGCTTCGGGACACTGACACGTAGCATCTCGAGAACGTTGGAGTACAGTTATAACGATTTCGCCATCGCGCAGATGGCCAAGGGGATGCGTAAGTCTCACGATGCGGAGAAGTACCTCGCCTCGAGCAACAACTGGCAGAACCTCTACCGGAAGAACCAGACCTCGGCCCTATTCACAGGCGCGGATACCGGCTTCGTGGGCTTCTTCCAACCGAAGTATCTCAACGGGACCTGGGGCTTCCAGAATCCGCTAAAGTGCAGCAATATTGACTCGACAGGATCCGTCTGCTCGCTACAGAACACCGGCGCAGAGACGTTCGAGAGTAGTATCTGGGAGTACGGTTTCTTCGTGCCTCATAACCAGGCCGCTCTCATCAATCTGTACGGCGGGCCCAAGAACTTCGTCAAGAGGCTGGACTATCTCCACGACCAGAAGATCACCTACATCGGCAACGAGCCAGCGTTCCTGACCGTGTTCCAATATCACTACGCTGGCCGCCCCGCGCTCTCGGCTAAGCGCAGCCACTTTTACATCCCCAAGTTCTTCGACATAACGCCGGGTGGTCTGCCAGGCAACGATGACAGCGGTGCGATGGGTTCGTTCGTCGCATTTTCTATGATGGGTCTTTTCCCGAACCCGGGACAGGACGTCTACCTCATCACGCCGCCGTTCTTCGAGAGTGTCAACATCACGAGCCCCGCGACGGGCAAGACGGCGACGGTGCGGGCCGTCAACTTCGACCCGTCGTACCGGGCTATCTACATCCAGAGCGCGACGCTCAACGGCAAGCCGTACACGAAGAGCTGGGTCGACCATAGCTTTTTTACTGAGGGTAAGACGCTCGTACTCACGCTCGGCCGCAACGAGAGCTCGTGGGGCTCCGCTGTTAAAGACTTGCCCCCTAGCGTGGGCGAATACGTCGGCTTTGACGGTACTGGTTATACGGCTAGGACGTTGCCGCTGAGTCTCAGGTACCCTCGCGAGTTTGACAGGGCTGGGCTCGGGCTTGGAATCGGACTATGAAAAATCGGATTCTGGGATCGAATTGGGATCATGTAGATGTTTTATAAACCTCTAATCGTATAACTCCCCGTTTACCTGAACAGCTTGAAGGTGTAGCGAGGGACGCTAAGTGCCCCCATCGCGGTTGCAATTAAGACAACCCTTTCAAGGATGAAGCCTGGTGTTGTTGTCGACATCGCCTGCGAAGGCCTGTGTACGTTTTGGTCGGCCGTTCCGTTTGGGTGGTTGTTCAGTTTAAGTGGAGGTTTTGAGGATAGTTCCGCGTTGTTCGAACCGTTAAGAGATGATCGGAAGACTGACTCGTGGCTCGTTGAGTCCTTCGACGGGTGATGAATCGATATTGAACATATTGTGGTGCACGTAAGTCGTTATTCATTGCGAGATGATCAGTTCCGGCTGATCCATCGGCGGAGCGCGGTGCAGTTAGAAGCGAGGGTTTTTTTTTTTTGGCGACGTTAACCATTTACCCTCTGTGATGATATAGGTGTAGCAGACCTGCTCTGCCATTCCAACCACTTTGGGATATAGATAACGCACGGGTTTGTCAATAAATAGCTGACTACGAGGAGCGAGGAAAGCGTCAATTTTGGTGTGTCGGAGAGGATGTTTTGGTAGAAATGGTGAAGGAACAAACATAAAGCGCATCCATTTGATTCGAGCGGACAGCACAGGGCAGAAAGCAGAAGCCAGGGAAAGAGCTGCCTATGCCATGTCTATGAGGGTACATACGAATTAGTTAATGATTACATATCTTCAATCACGTAATCTACATTCAGGCGCCAGCCAATCAGGACTCTCAACATTGGTTGGTCCACCAACGTCTCGTCAGTCCGATTCGGCCCGGACAATTGTCAATACGTGAATGCCAGAGCGACAACTCCGTGTTCTGTCCGTGTTTGTTCACGCCCTTTCTAGATACTGTACCTAAGTTCTTTTAAGCTGAATTATTGATATTGACTACGTGACGTTGAGAGCGACGCGGTCAACATGTAGGCCGAGGTTTTGTCTGGTGAATCAGCTATTTGAGATGAGCGCGCACTGACTCGATAGTTCAAGATGAAGCGACCGGGTTGGTGACAAAGGAAGATTGACATGTCAAGAAGTCGGGTCGGCCATGTCAACAACTTATTTGGGACACTTGTCGTAGGTTTTGAATCTTGTTTGATCCGAGATGCTCTCCTCTGTTTACAAAAAAACTAACCGCCCCGCCCTACGCACAATAATCACACATCTAGCCCTATTATCTAGTGCAGACAGGCAGCTTCACGGATGACGATGAGTAAGATGGGCATTGCTATTCAAATTTTAACATTTCAGAGAAAAACACGGATCGGTGGAGGATCCGTCCGGTGCTGTGCAAGACTGAGTATCAATATGCACGAGCGACTTGCGAGGAGAATCACAAACTGCCAGTGACACTATTGTTCGGCGTCACTGAGTACTGGGAGAGAAATGGTGAACACAGCTATCAGATTCCCAGCAATGAAGGCATTTGGCGAATGAGAATATCTTTAGGAGATTGAACCTGCAGAGGTGTAGTTTACTGGATTTGTCTAGTCGGACATGTGTATAGGTATAATATATATGTGTGTGTATATTGATAAAAAGAAAAGGGGAAAAAAAAAGAAAAGAAAAAAGGAAAAAAAGGTTGCCGTCTGCTTAGCAGAGCTGCATGCGATCTCCTCTCAATGTTTTCCCCTCCCCCCTCCCCCTCTCCCCTTCTCCCCTTCCCTATGTGAACTTGGCGCGCGTTGATATCGACGGTACTTGTATGTCGAGATGCAGAGGGGAAAAAAAACTAGATGTCGCTCAAAACGCCGGATGCTCAAGAATGCGCTGATTGTAATCAATGTCGTCGTGCCGCTGATGATGATGGTGATGAACGATGATCGCCCTGGTATCAAAGAAAGCAAGTTTCGTGGGCCTCGTATCGGGAAAATCAAGCCTGCGTCGGGAAAGGGAAACCCCCCAAAAAGAAGAGAAAAAAAAATAAAAAAGGAGAAAAAAAGAGTCATAAAAGTAGACAAAAAAGAAGATATAAAAAGGAATGCCCGCAGGGTCCATCATACGATCTCCCCTCCTCCTCCCCCCCCCCCCCCAGTCTACCACAAAAAAAAATAAAACGTGTCCCGAGTAGTTGGACAAACTTCTCTTCGCCTTGGCCTTGTTGCGCCTAGTCTATGAGCGCCCGCCCTTGCACATCATTCCGAAAACACCAACGCTGAGCATCATCTTCCCTCTCGCCTCGCTGATATGCTCATGTACTTCACACCCACCCCCCCCTCCTTTTTTTTTCTTTTTTTTTCTGTTTTCTTTTTTTTTTTTAAAAAAAAAAACATCAAGTCAAAAACGCCGAGCCGGTCCCCAAACACAACAGCAAAGTCGCTCGTAAAACAGAGAACCGCAAATCCAGAGAAAGAAGATATAAAGAAAGCAAGGTCAGCCCGTCCATATGCGTGACGGTATTGGTGGACTCAGTCAATGCCGACACCCCTTTTACGTCTCCGAAAGGTTTGAAAAGCCTGCAAGCACCCTTCAGGCACACGAGAAGTCCAAGCCCATACTCTTGATCACTGCCTGCCAGTCCCAGACGCGTCCCCACTCCCCGCAAGCCATGAGCCGCCATACCTCCTCCACGACATCCAAGACGCGGTGGCAGTTGCGCAGTCCAGTGTAGCAGTAGACGGTGCGGATGGCGATGCGAACGCGCTCCTGTTGCGCGGGTGTGAACGCCGCGCAGCCGATGACGAGGCTGGGGACAAGTAGCAGTGTCTGCACGGAGTCGGTTAGCTTGAAGGACTCGATAATCGCCAGCGACTCGTCGACGGCGAGGGTGATTTCCTCGTGGTGCTGATAAGGCGGCGGGTAGGCGAGACCTAGTGGCATCGGCGGTGGCGGCGAGTCGGAAAAGGCGCTGAAGGGTGTCGTGGGTGCGTGGTAGCTGCCCCTCGATACACGATAGTCGGAGACAGGGGGTGGGATGGTGGAGAGCGGAGGCGAGAGCGTGATGGAGGAATGTTGCGAGTATATGGGTGATGGGGGCATTCCCCTGCTGAAGTCTCCCATGAAGTTTACCATGCCTCCCATGTGGCCGAATGCTTCTGGTCTCGTAACCGGCACGAATAGGGGTGGGCCGTGTATGGACATCGGAGGTGTATCGATGGTCCGGCGCAGATAAATCCACATCATCTGCTGGTAGAGCAGACTGACACGGTTTCTGCCATCGCCTATCGGCCAAGTCGGCTCCCACTCGTGAATCGCTCTCTCGATCTCGATGGCACGGTAATACCACGAGCTGTCGACCGCCGGCTCGATCCCGGCAATCAAGTTGGCCCGGATCGAATCCCGAATAGTCGTGATCTTAGCCATCTGACTGAACAGCCCATCGCCGACGCCGATGAGTCGCGCTGGGTCAATCTCGACCCACGGCTCCCAGTCTTCCGCCACGAGACGCCTCGTGTGTCTGTCGGGATACCGGATCAGCTCGTCGACGAAGACTCGGTATTGGAAGAACTCCGTGATGAACGTGGTGAACTGCTTGTCCGACGGCGGGTTATCATGGATGAGACTCTTGTATGCTTGGAGATGGACCCGATGCGAACCATCCGCGGTGCCCTCGGCGGCCGTTTGCAGCAGTAGGCACAACATTTGCGCGTAGCGAGGGGCCAGGTTGGACTTCTGCTGCATCGGCCCTTCGTTGGTGCGGCCCCATTCCAAAAGCTGCTTCATAGCCGAGTCATGATGGTATTGCGCGCGGTCCATTAGAGACGTCAGACTGACGTGCGGATTCGAATAGAGAAGTCTGATTCCGTAGGGACCATTGAAATCGACATGTTTACCCGACAGGGCCAGGATAGAGTGCATCAGCCCATGGTGCTCGATCGCCATCTGGAGCATCATGTCCTTGAAGGCATTTTTGTATGGTCCTTCTACGGTGAGCACGCTGCTGAGGTGGTCGACGTAATGACCGAAGAAGACGCGGTCCTCGGGGGTTTCGATGCCTTGGAAGATGGGCGGGAGCGTAATGTGTAGGAGACCCCGTCTCTCTTGTTGCTCTTCTGCACAAGTAAGCAAAAAGGAAAGATGGAAAAGAAAAATCAGAAACAGAAAAAGGGGAAAAAAACAAAGGCATGTGAACATGGGATATCCATTCTCCCCCCTTACCTTTTTCTCGGCCGCTTTTCCACAGTGTTTTCTCATGATACCCTTCGCACACTACGGCATTCTTCTCGCAGTTGAAGCCTGTGAAGAGAGAGACGGTTAGCAGGCACATGTCTCCGGTGCTATATGGGTATGTCACGGGGCCTGTTCTTACATCGTGGCTTGCCTTCATCACATTTCTTCTTCCTCTTCCGACACGTGATACAACCGGTTTTCGAGCGCGCCTTGGCAACTTTGCTACCGGCGTTCTGAGGGCCCAAAGGATGTTTCCGCGGTCTTCCTCTCGGTCGCTTCGGTTTAGTCTCTTCGGATGGTGGATTAGGAGGTGCTGGGCCGGGGCCCTCGTGAACGTCGCGATACTCGTAAACGTCGCGGCCCTCCTGGACGTCGCGCATATGGAAACCTCCGCCTTCCGGAGATTCTCTCTTGGGTTCCATAGGCCAGTCGTTGGTGCTGTACTGCCAGGTCCCGTCATAACCGCCGTTCCACACTGGTCCACCGTTCTGGTAGACAGCGTTCCAAGTGTTGTCCGACAATGAGGATGCGTACGACGGCGTGTGCGCCAGCCAAGGGGCGGGTGGGACGTGTGAGCTGCAGGCCACGATGATGCAAGCGTCCTCTTGTTCCATGGTAACGGGAGACATCAGGACGGAATTCATCTGGGCTGTTGGCATGGGATTAGTCCATCGCGGATTCAAGGAGAAGGTAGTCAGCGAGTCGTTCCCTGCCACCAGATCACGTCTCCTCGACCTCGAAGATCCAAGGCGGCCAGTGACCAGGGCAAGTGGGTCATCCATGACTTATATGACTGTAGAACAATCCCTTAACTGTGCTCACGAAGCCCCAAAACGGCGGGGGGATAGGAGTGGTTTATATAGGGCAAGAAGTCGGGAAGAGAGTGCGTTCTCGGAGGGCCGTGGACCTGCTGGGTGCGGCAACGTCTGACCAGGATCAGTGGGTTCTGGTTTAAGAGCCCCTTCCCACTCTCAAAGTCGGTAATTGTCGCGTCAGACCATGATCAAAAGCCGCCACGCATTCTCTGATCAACGCAACCAACTCATTAACGCTCGTTGCCAACGGAACAAAAAAGAAGGCTGGTGGACGAATCGGAAAGTGGTAGCTCTGCAGCGATAGGTTGCCCGTCTTCGAATCATAGACAGGGAAAAAGCAAAGGAAGGAGGGGTTGAGCTGGGGCAGCGGATGTGGAGAACAGGTCTTCTTTATTCGGACATGAAGTCGAGATCGTGGGGCCACTTGGGGGCACAATGACAGCACCCAACAATACGCTTGAGAGGGACAGGACGAGAGGCGGCGGATGAGGGAGATGGGGCGCGATGGAGATGGCACTATAGGCAGGAGATGAACATCAATGCGGGCATGATGGGCATGATGGGCAGGGTCGGTGACGGGTCAGTGACGGGTCAGTGACATGCGCCAGGCTGGATCCAGGGTACTGTACAGTAGGCAATGGGATGACGATTACGGGTGGAAGATGTTGAGGATGGGAGTGGTTTGATGGATGATGAGCTCCACCCGCATTCCGCTCATTCCACTGCAATACTGTCTAACCGGTTCGGGCGGCCGAGATAAAAAACGAAAGGATACAGACTGTTAGATAGTGGTAGAGAGGATGTGGAAGCGAGAGTAGGGATACCTGGTTAGTGTAGAGTGCAAATCTTGGTCCGATACGGTAGGTATGAGAGTGATAGAGACAAGCCCAAACTCGCGATAACTACAAACGGAATCCTGAATGTGAGAGGAAGCTAAGAGAGTTGCGACAGGTCATTCCGAGACGCCTATACAATGTGTCACGCACACCCAACCGAGACAAAGCAGAGTGAAGAGAGATTGGCACTGGGATGGCCACTGGGATGGCCACTGAGATGGCTACCGGGACGGGGGGGCGGTCACCAGCGAGTGATGCCTGCTCACACTCCCCCTAGGTACTTAGATGAGAGAGAGAGAGAGAGGTACCTACTAGATAATACGTAGTAGTCTACCCACACAGTTTAACCGTGGCCCCTCTACCAGTAGGTACCAGCAGCAATAGCAGTAGCAGCAGCAGCAGCAGCAGCAGCAGCGAAGATGCAGACATGGGGCAGATAACTATCTAGTGTGAGTCCTGAGAAATCTTGGCGCCATTGGGACCCATGTCAAGTGGCCCCAAACCGCCTCCACCATCCTGTGATTTTAGCGTCTACCTCTCTCTCTCTCTCTATTTCTCCTTCTTCTCGCCCTTCTCGCCCTTCTCGCCCTTCTCGCTCTTCTCGCTCCTTCTCCGTGTACGCTAACTACTGCTTGCGCGGAGTGTCGTGAGAGCACACTAAGGTAGCTAGGTAGACAGGTGCACGGCTTGAATGTTCTATACGGGACAGTGGGTAGTCTCGTATCAGGGAGTTCATGGTGAGAAAGTGGTGGGACGATTCAGTCTGGTGTGGCTTTAGGTATTTCCCCGGAGGTTATCACAGCATGGGGAACTTGGGAGGATCGCTTGGTTGCAAACCGTTAATTACCCCGGACAGAACCCGGAGCAGGGGCAGCGCTGATCAAAATAAGGAAGAAAGCTAACCTAGGTAGGTAGATGCCTAGATACCTACTTGGATATCTACTATATTATAGGTAGGTATATAATAGTAGTAGTATGGCGCATAGCTTATAATAATAAGAAAGAATGAGAATGGGAAATTGATATCGGTAATAACAAATCACTTCATTCGCGATAGTTGGTTGCGTATTGCCACCTGTGTAAGTTTGCATCACACTAGATACTATCTATCTATCTATCTATCTACGTATATCTCCTGTCGATGATGGGGTGGTGAGTTACGAAGGGTGTACGGGCGTATCTCTATCGAGCAGTCAAAACAAAGATGAATTGTACAGACGGGACAGACTATATGGTACGTTGTATTAATTCGTCTCGGTAAAAGCTGTGTTGATTACACTACCTGGGTATATAGTAATCTCCATCTATCCAGACGCCTGAATTGTCAAGGGATCCGCTCAAGGTCGTCACAAGCTCCCTTGGATAGAGGTAAAGGTACGGTACGGACTGGAATCACCAGCGGATTGCCATCACAGCAATTATGGGCTCATAAGTCGGTGAGTAGGGTATATACGCAGTGTGATTGCGAGCCACAATATCGAGTACCGTGGGTGTAGCTTGCTATGTTGTCGAAACGTAGGGAGGTCAAGTATAGGGTAGTCTCGGTAGGTAATCGTCGGTCGGTTAGGAAGTCCTTTCGCAAGTCAAGCCCCCACGGGGATGTGCTTAGTTGGATCATGGCGCATGATAGACAATGCCGAATCAAGTGGGTAGTGTAATAGTGTATCTAGTCTATCTAGTGTATATCTCAGCATTGTCTTTGAATGATTAGAATCATTACAACGTAGATAGTACTTTGATACAGCAGATACCTACCACTTACCACTCCCCCCCGGCCCATGATCAGGGATCTGATGTAAGACCTTGCACAACGATCTACAACCGGCGACGCAGGAATTCCCCAACAGTACATACCAAGATGGTTAGGTATCTAGATGGCTAGATAGACGACTAGACGACTAGACGACTAGACAGCTATCCTAGAATTATCACTATGCTAGGTATCCATCTAACATAACCTGATACCGGTCCCAAGAAGAACGCGTGAGTTGATATTTCTCTTCTTGTAGCGTCACGCAGCAAAAGGAATGAAAGAAGTGATAGCGAGTTTTGGGAAAACCAATGAGTGGCTGATTGATTTGATCGCGGTTGGCGGACTCGACTCCCGACCCTTGTCGTCGTAGCGTATGTATTCAGCAGTGCCGGAGGCATATTCACCGGCTACACACACCCTCGATTCACATCGCCTACTACGTACACATATTCCGGAATTAGATAGCAGGACTTCATGTCATTGAAATGTGTCTTCTGTGAGCTGCAATGTGGGTAGGATTGTTACCGGCAGGGTCTAGATAGGTACCAAGTGTACAACTACCTACCCACGTATGAGAAAGTTGTGAGTTATCAACACAAATATTTCGCATCCGACAAGGTTACATACCTTACCGCCTAGATAATATGATTTCGCAACCGAAAGTCCAGGGTTTTTTTCGGGCCGAAAAGCGAAGGAGCGCAGCGTCACCAAGCAACGTACACGGGCATTGTGCGTGTCAGTGCAATAAGGCAACTCCTCAGACCACTCCGAAAGGGATAACATTTCGGTATCCAGACATTGTGTATTAGTGGGTAAAATGAAGAGAGATATTGTGACAAAAGTCAACGGGCATCAGCTACATACTCATGTCTCGGTATACGACGCCCGGATTGTTAGCACCAACTCACTGAACCTAGGTAATGCCCATTAATGTGCTCGTAGGCCCAAAAAGACAAAAAAAAACAAAAACAAAAACAAAAACAAAAACAAAAAGAGAACGTAGTACCTTGTCATCAGAAGACTGCAAAGTGCAGGGGTTCGACGGACTGAGTTGCCTACTTAGATATCTAGTTAGTTAGAAAGATGGCTGTATGTTTATGTTGTTTACATCTACAGACTGTACTTACGGTCTACTTTACTCGATGTACCGTTGGTAGGCAGGTACCTATGTTGGTAGGTATACACCTATCTAGCTTGGCACGGCTCCACGCACTTCGGCTCCTCGGCTGGCTCTAGCTATGGCTTGCCGTTGCCCGGCCTACTCCGGGAGTGAGCAACTGAAAAGCGATATCGCCCCCCATCATGAGATGAAGATCACAGTTGATGATTTCAAATGGAATTACAATCTGCACAGCTGCTCCATCATGTATGAGCTGGCTACGAATAACTCGATGACATCTTATCTTGTCGATATTGCCATATTGCCGTATTGCCATATTGCCAGCTAGACAGCTAGACAGGTAGACAGGTAGATACTCATGACCCTCAAAAGGACTGGTTAGAGCATCACAGCTGTCCGTGTTGGGTAGTATCCCCGTACAAACTTCAACACGAGAGGTGCTCTCTATGGAATCGTGACGCCGCCGTGCTTCCGCAAGGGGCAGTTTCAAAATCCTCATACCCGCTATTCCAACTAATCATCTGGATGCACATAGTAAGTAAGCATCTACTTTTAATAACACCGCCCATTTCTTTACCACATTGGTCACGATGTAACGTTATGACGTCTGTCGAGTTGGGGTATCGTGATGTCCGTTGGGCGGTAGTGTCGTGGTTGGGGAGGGCCCGCTGAGCAGAAGTATCAGTATTGATGATCCTTCCGATATCACAAGGGGCTTCGTCGCCAGAAAATCAGACCACTGTGGATACGAAATCTCAACGGCAATACCTATAGGACGGTGCCCCTGAGCTGGAAATGTGGAAATCGAATTGGCGAAGTCGGCCGACCGTCTTCTGTTTGTCTGTGGTTCGCCACGTCTCTTGCCATCTACAACCTATTCGTTGGTACCATAGACAGTATCTCCGGTTACGACTGCCTGGAAAAAACAAAAGAACCAAAAAAAAAAAAAAAAAAAAAAAACATAGTGTAGATGAGCTATCGTATAGTTATCCATGTAGCGGCAGAAGCGAAGCTATCACTTGTTGGTAAGCCAGTTCTGGGATATTATTTGTTTGCTGTAGGTACATTCTAGGGCTCGTCTATTCTATGGAGGCCGTTGATTGTTAGCCACACCGATGCTCAGACCCATAGAATAATGATGTATGTACACGAGACCTGGAAAACATCTACGGCTCAGACTCAAACGACAGATGTCGACGATACGACGTCTTCCGGCATCATATCTCACACGATATTAATATCAAGATTGCATTTGTCGCACTGTTCCGATATAGCGCATCCTTCGCACGAATTTCCAGTATCTGGTGCATTCGCATTCGACCCAGCATTACAGGGCGCAACAACACATTAAGTAAGAGTCAGCGCCCGGGATCCTCCCGGGGGCGTACACGTTCGGTCCAGTTACACAGGTAAGCCGGAGCGGCTCCGGACTGGCCGCTTTTCAATAGTGTGATGCCGGTGAGAAAAAAGAGTCAGAACTTTTGTTGCGCATATTCTTATTTGTCATTTTCTTGCAACAGTGCAATACAGACTGTAGTGGAATGTGAATTTTTTTTTTTTTTTTCGGTTCTTTGAGAAAAATCCTTCTTCACTGTAATCACGAGGGGTTGGCGGTAGCGGCTGTATGTAGGTATGTACATGACCCCCCCCGGTCTAAGGTAGTGTCCGCGGTTTTGTCTCCGCAGCTTCTATGCACTGGGGATGGACAGTATGGCCGGTTTTTGACCGAAACGCCGCCATCGGAATTGGAGCTACCTCAGCCTTCAGACTTGGCATGAAGTCGTGTTTTCTATGTACCTATTCCCTCCCTGTCCCTACTTAGGTAGGTAGTTAAGGAGATACTCACCCCTTCACCCTCTTCGGCATAATTAGGTACGATAGGTAACTAGGTAGAAACGTCGGCACCTTGGCCAAAATCCCATTACACTAGGTCAGTGCCTAGATATTAGATACTTTAGCTACCTATGGGGAGAGAACGCCCCCCCCCCCCCCAAACTTTGACGAAGCTAACGATGACCACGAACTCTGTCTTGCAGATTCAAAAGGACCTAATCACCCACGCGAAATACCTAGCTACTCCAACGGGAGTATCCGAATTGGGAGTCAAAAGGCCAACCCTTTTCTTGAAGTGGCTAGATAGAAAAATACTAGATACTTATGCTGCTTATGTACATAGTGTTAGGCAGAGTTTCGATGTGCGGCGCTAGGTTAGGCACGCAAATCTACTTACACTAATAACAAGTGTGCCGTACATTATGAGGGGAGATCGTTCAAGGATTGCAACGTGTCACGGTACAGCCGCGAAGATCTTGGTAAGATCTACAACAAATTCCCCACTTGTGATCTTGGGGACTTCGCTAATTAGTTCCTTATGCGCAATACTTTCGACATGTGGGCACCGGTCAGTGATGATGAAGGGAGAGGAAAACTCGGCAGAAGCCTGTTGGGTGCCATAATACCTATTATGTTGGTTCTGGCTGCCCAAGTTGTTCTCCAACCGTGAGGTACTTTTCGTGGCGAGGATAGTTGTTGGCATCACTTGATGAAGCAGCGACTTGGGGTAATTTGGTCACTTAGATAGATACATGCAGTAGATAATGTAGCAGTAAGTAGGTACACGCTTGACTCGCCTTAGCCATTAACTAACGGCCCGCTCCAATGTTGTATCGTTAGTGGGCTATTCTGGAACTAATCGACACAACTTGGGAAGTAGATACGTTTTGCTTTGCTTGATCCTTACCGGTGGCTAGAGACTTGGCAGCTCGGATTCGAGTGCTTCGCGCCTAGGTATGAAACCTATTGTTCTCTACATACACTAAATACGTCTTCTGAGCCAGTCGTCTACCTATATAGTCTCGGTTAACCATGTGTGTAATAAATACTAGATGCGGTCCGCTGCCGCAAGGGCGCATCTGTCACTTGAAGAATTACGGAAAAGATCGGCGGGGTGGCAAAACATGCGCGTGTGTCTGTCTCCACTCCTTACTATCCAAGCCGTGGCGACTGGAAGCTGGGCCCCCCCCCCCCTTTACGAGCTAGAGTCCCGATTATGCTCATAAAAAGGCCTTTTTTTTGAGCGTCTGAGCCTTGGAAATAGCTGATCCTTTATTCAGACTGGTAAAATATAGCCTGTAGCGACTGTAGAAACGCGGACGGCAGAGCCTCATGTCTAATCGCCGGAACGCTTCCCCGGAGGTGTGGACCATGATCACGCCAAGTAGGCTGGGCACAATGGTCCAATCAACTATGCTCGCCCGAGTGACCAAGTGTTCCACTACAGTGACGTCCTGGAGGACTGTGACGACCGCATATCGATTGCTCCGCCAGGGTCTTGGAAGTTTCTAGATAGGATATGTTGTGTGTATGAAGACACGTTGAGAAGCGCACGCTCTTGACCGTTATGCTCAACAAGATACGGACGTACCTATTCGCGAAGGGCACCAATACACTAGGTACCCACCCTTTGAATTTCACCGGAAGGCTTGTTGTCAATCAGGCTCGAGAAAAGGGGCCCCTGAATGGGAATCCTCTCGCGGTTCGGTGGTTACAATGCATCAATCCCAGCATTCTTAAGGCATCAGCAGCTGCAGGTATCAGACCATCTGTCGGATGCCAAGGTCACATAAGGCCTCCTATAAGGTTGAATGACATGGCGCCAAATGTGTCTTTTCTAGACACCGCCTTGCTTGTTTCCGAGGTTAAATCCGGACAATGGCAGCAAGGATACCGAAGCGAATGTGATGCATAGGTGCGCATACGACGTGTCCTGCAGCCACTTGCATTATGTATAAGCCTATAGGAAATCAGTAGGCAGCACGAGCATTTCTTGTGTCGGCCTTATCGTCGGTTACCGCCCCTTGGTTTCTTTTGCGATAGAGATACCTGCTGCTAGTTCAGCACACGTTTGGCAAATACTACGTAGTGCGAGAGAAACGTCAGGAATATGAAAATAGAAACATGATTTTCTGTGCCTCTGATGGGCTGAGAATATAACACGAATTCAGGGGCGCGAAAGGCATATAATCAATGGCACCTTCTGAAAAGAACCGAGCGACTGGATTACTACTGGGTCGCTTCTGTCGCTCGCTAGGTAGCTCGGGCAGAGCTCGGGCACCCATTTTCCTCCCGATCTAGGGAGGGATCGCCGAAGAGACTCAGTGACCGCGTGTTTGACGCTGGCTTGACAAGCTGCCCCAGTCTGCTGCAGCGCGTCCGTGGCCGCCGACCAGAGCCAGTACCATATCAGTGAGTCTCATCGTTGGGCGAGACGGGTGCCGCCACTTTGCACGAGGTTAACATTGGGACTGGCGGCGCTGTGACTCTCGAGCGTAATGTGACAGGTATGCGTCACTCGAATGCGCCGGGAATGAGACGAAATCCATGAAACAGAGAGTCCGCTTGTTTAATCTGGCGATTGATAGCCTGTAATTGTACGGGGCGAGTTGAGGATGTGAGTACGTGGTCACAGATTCTACATCTCACTGGCCACGGTTGATGTTACATGAAAGGGTCGGGAAAATGAAGCATGAGTGGAAATGTGAAAACACGACTTTCGATGAATCAATCATGGAGCTGAATGTCGCTCCACACTGGTCTCCACATAAAGCTCCACACTCACTGCCTACCTATCTAGATAGCAGCTTAGTCAGCAGGCCTGTGACATCAGCGACCGGAACAAAGAACGGCCCGCACTGACATCTTTTTAGACCAATGAGAGATGCTGTAAAGTAGAGTATTGCGTATGTCACAGCTTGTCAAAAAATTACCGACTGTATTACCTAAGAGAACAGTTAACTCGTAAGATTTAAGTTAGCTCCGAACTCCGGGCCGCTCGACCATTCCCTCGAGCTTGACAGCAACGCGTCGAGCGACACGCTGCACAAAGTACTCAACGTGAACCAAAGCCGAGATCGCAGTCTGTATCTACTGCTTGTTTGGTTTTGGTTGCTATGCTATGCTATGGTAGGTATTATCAAACACTACCTACCTGTTTTGCCTGTCTAACTTGGGAACGAAGAGGGGAAGAGGGCTGCCACCATATGCTCCCCCCCCCCCCCCCCCCCAACGAAGTCTTGCTCTAGGCATGCGGGCATATTGAGATGTGACTTAGGTATAACACACACCAAGTGCCCGCCAATCTGCAACTCCATACATAGTCTGCAGCAGACTCTACCTACTATTATCGGTATGTACTTCGCGTTATCACGCTACCGCGCTACAGTATCGAGAACCCCCCATTCGAGTGCAGCACCGAGCTCGAGCTCCCTACTGGCAACTAAAATGGTGTGTCAAACGGGATGGGCGACGAACAGGGGGCTACAAGCGTAAGGGCTTCCTCTCGTTCCGAAGGATACAAACCTTTGTTTCATGCATGAACTATCGACGCTGTAAAAGGCGATACGTACTCCCTGCACAAGATTCATGATGCCACAGGGCACAGCTGGCTGGGCTTGATTGGCCTCGCCACGCCTGTATTTCACATGCTATCACCCACGCCAAGAATCCCTAGAGACCTCTACACTATCGCCATTTCTCGAGGCTACCAATCAGAGGCGCATTCAGATATGACCGGGCGGATTGGGCATCGATCTAACCTACCCCGGTTCAAACTTTGAGGTGATGTGGACGAATCCTTTCCAGTATTCCATTACATACCGTCCCTCAGCACTCTGCCCAGCACGTCCCCGCTGCTCGTTGAGGGGTTAGGTTAGGTACGCCTTGTCGAATCAGCCAAGTCGGTCTGTTACACATTCCACCTGGTAACAACACGAAAGCCGTGCTTATCATGACTCATGTCAATCACCAATCCGGATCCATCGAGCCGCAGCATCATCTACGCCTCCAGCCTTGTCACTAGGTCAACGGTGAGCGAAAAAGAAAGCAATCTCAGCTCAACGGTGTGAGAAGGGTGGTGCGTGAGGGCGGTCCATGCCTCAGGTCAACTGCCAGTCCCGCGCCCAGCCGAACTGTGGGGTTGAGACCGGTGATGCGTGATGCAGTAGCTTGGACGCCACGAGAACGCCTATTAGACTGGGTGAGACGCGATTTTGGAAACGCGTATGATAACGGGATGCCGACTGTTGAGCCCGGGAGATCTCCGATCTGCAATCCTGCGATTTTCTACCTACCTACCAGGTACCTATGTCAGCTGTTCTGATACACGACGCCAGGCGTAGGGTGAAGCTCACCATATTATGTGCGTTCAGCCGCACGCATCCACCGTGAAAGACGGCACACTAGTATAACTCTGGCGAGGTGTGTAAGGTCGATCTTACGCGTTGCTGGAGGGCCACACTGGAGGGCCACACGACTTGGCTCGACAGGCACGTGAGTGTTACTCCTCCTCTGATTCACCACACTTGTCAAAGTTCATGAAGGCCGATAAGAACGGCCAAGCAAAACGGGTCACGGTGTGCAACTCGTCACCAGACTTTGGGCAAAGCGAGATCCTACACCTAGGCTCCTCTACGCCGCCAGATTCCGGGAACATTGCGGTACACGCTACATCAAGTACACACGCTGCATGATTTCAGTACGAGCATCACAAATATCTAGACATGCCCGGAAGCCCGCGCACCCAACACCCCATTATGTTCCAGGGATATTGATCACACTTTGCACACGATCTTTATCCAGCCTGAAGTAGTAACAGGACGAAACCTCACTTTATCCTGAAACGCATCGTAAATATCCTGATATACTTATCACTACCAGCCACGCCAAGCTCGAGACCTTACACTAGAGATGCTAAAGTCTAAAGTTCAAACCGCACATTCTAACAGGTAATAACACTGCTTCGGCGACGACCGCCTTGGAGTAATCCTTGACTTGGACCCTTACGTACCACGGGGTGGCTATTGTCCATCGGCGCGGAGACTAGACATGTGTACGGTTTTCGATGGTCGCCCTGTTTACAGTTACCAGTGAGACGCAATCTCTTCCTGCCACCTGGTAGTCGCGAAGACGTTCGCGGCGTACACTGATATATCATAACAGCCTCTTGGCTTGTGATCTGCCCACACTCGAATTTTGGGTGCTGTGACGGTGGAGATATATTTGGTACATCATTGATGCAAATGTTCTTGGACAGAGCTAAAGAAGCTCAAGTGCTGATGGTGCGTGCGCAGGAGGCAGACACATCACTTCTACCTCACCGAAGCTGAGCACAGCTTGAGTCAGGCGAATGAGGAATGCGTAACCGAAATGTCATCATCTGGCACGGCGTAGCGAGGGAACAATACCGTTGCTCGCGTATGATCAGCATTGTTAATAATATTCTACCGAGCCTTTAGTAAGTCATCACTGTCTTGGATACCCTCGGGCCTCCGTAGGGCCTGGTCGGGGAGTCATATGCATACTGAGGTTTGATGAGCCTGGACACAGTGCTGGATGGCTTATTACGAAGTAGGAAGACAAGAGGGATAATATCTCCTTGATAGGATATTCAACATGATGACCGTGAGGCTAATTTACTTCAACAGGGCTCATTTCCCCCAGCTGATGCTAGAATACCTCTGAGAGACCTTACGGTAAGTAAGTACGGTGGTTTTGACTACCCCTGAGACTGTGTTTCTTAACTGTGTTTAATGATTGCCAGTGGCTGTTGAGATCGCTATTCTCACTAAAACCCAGGCTATGTGGGTGGTAAATCGAGCAGTTAAACTGAGCATTGCCGTCCGCTGGAACCGTGCATACGCCAATGGGTGCACTGTATTGTCTACGTTTCTGACAGCAACACGAGAGACCGCGGGAATAACCAAAGTCTGTACAGAAAGAACTCCTGTATGAACCCGTGGCCAATGTAATTTGATGAAAGGTCCCTCGGAAGACAAGCATTTCGCTTAACCGAGTCGACTGCTGAAGCACCAATGGACATGTCGTACCCGGGAGGCGATGCTATGGTCGCAAACGAACGCTATATGCGAGACGTAGCGAGGAATTCAACTGAACCAAGTCATGGGGTGCTTCGATTATTTTCACTCTCGGGATACCAATCTCCGTTAGTCGAGATTCTGGGTATCGAGGAGCCGGACTCGGTTGGTCTTGCGCGACGCGCTCGTCAGTCATCAATGGACTGGCTTTATGCTCGCATCGCCGATCTCGACGTAAAGCACCGCCGGAATCCAGTTCATCCGAAATAAATACGCGCTGAGCAGGCGTTAGTTATTGTGAGGACCCCTGATTGGAACTATGTGAGCGGGTTTCGTGTTCACTTGGCACGGATCAACTTGGGCCTACGCTTCCACCTCTTGACTCGTCATTCTTCCGGCCCCTTACCTTTGCAGCCGTGTAGCAAAATGGGGGACATACAACTATAAAGTTGAACAAACAACCCATGGCTAGCTTGAATCGTTGCCTTAAGTCCAGCACAGTGGAATTTGAGAGAGTTAACAGCCTCCGTTCCACGTATCAGCTATTTTATCAGCATTCATGAGGTCAGAGAAAAGGATATCGACCGTGGGGCTGGTCCAAAGCCCGGGCGTGCAACTCGAAGATGATCATATCTCATACTGTTCGCTCCAAATTCCATGATACGAGTCCTCTACCAACCTTACGTCGGATCGACCGCATGAGAATGAAGCCAGAGAGACGTCTGCTTGAGAGTTTTCATCGCATAAGCTGCACCGCGAAAGTTTCAACCACGGTTGCGAGTTGCTCCGTAGCATATGTTGGGATGTATATCGACCAGTTGATGGTGGTCGCAGACTTCTCCGTGGGGCGTCCTACCTTGGTCCTTTGTTGGCTGTGTGTGCTGTCCAAGGAACTTTTGCTCGAGATCCTCCTATTGAGCTGCCGGTGCCGCTGACGTCGAGGCCTCGCCTCACTAGGAGACGAGCCCCCAAAGGCTCCAATCCGATAAGACTCTATGTCGTCGAAGAGCCAGCACTGCGTGCAATGAGGCAAGCCTAGCACACAATAATCGCTCGATCCACCATTCGTAAGAACTCGCCAGCGCTGTGATGGCCGGATTCCCTCTGGTGCATCTGTAGTGCTTCAATGGTAGGGATTTTATTCATGCAAGTGCCCTACTTGGGAAGTCATATCCAGACCAACTGGAACTGCCAGTATCATGCTTGGCTGCGGAGACGTCTCTTCCAAGGAAACTGTTTGCGAATCGCTGTGCAATAGCTGCTTTCAGTCACAGGATCCACAAAGTATCTGACAACTGAGCAGGTAAAAGTCTGGGCTGAGGGCCCCCCGTCATGACCCTTTTAGCGCTGTATGCCGGTTATGAAAACACGGCCCAACTGCGATTGCATGACCTCGTATGCCATGGATAAGTACTGGTGGTTACTAGTCATATGAAATGAGAATCCTTCCGGAAGTCCCATGCCTGTATGGACAACAACACTGCCCTACGAGACTTGGCGTCTCGTTGTGAAGGTGGCTCGACTGGCTGTGGTCTTTCCAGCCCTGGCAGCCTTACCCTTGACGACTATCACACTGGGTCTTGGGACGTCGGAAACGGCACACCGATGGAACTTTTCAAGCCAGTCAATGTGGTCGGATAGCTCCGCTTTGTTTTCAACCACACTGCATTGAGTATGATACGACCTGGCAGGGCGTCATTGCCGGTAACATCGTGCCACGCATGCGCTCCGGTGCGGCTGACACATAATGCGTCTCCTGATGCATTATCTTTGTCTTCCTAGAGTCTAGCGTCAACTCGAATCCACATCTGAAAGCAATAGTTGTGGTTGACCGTCGACAGGACGGTGCCATACCCACTGCGCTTTTCATTATGACAGTTCAGTGGCGAGCTGTTGTGATGTATGAGAGTCGACACACCTGAAACATGATCGTCGATAAGCCATAACAAAATGAAGCCAGGAGAATAGTGGGTATACAGCTATGTATAGCTTCTTTTAGAGTGTCGTGATGACTATACTCACTACATCACACTGTCCTTGGCCTGCCAGATAACAACTTCTTGGTTTACACTAGGTCGACCGAGGTCTCCATCGTTGACCGAAAAACGTTGACCAGTGCTTGGGACTGCTACCCGTACGAGAGCGATGATCACGATTCACCGCAGTCTTCACACTGAAAGACAGTCTCGAGGACTCCCTATCGTCGCGGAGCATCGGCCCTGACAGCCAGAGCCAGAGTCATGATATCGCATCGTATCTGTCTAATCTGTCTAGTCTGTAAACACGGTTGACCGGCGCTGCAATCTTTCTTCGGTTGTAATACTTATCACCGGCTTTGATTCTAAGTATGGCAGGCCAGAGTAGTGCCGCCGTCAATCGTGAAGGCGGTCCCAGTCACATAGCTGGCTCTCGGACTGCTTAAGAATACGACCGCGTCGGCGACTTCATCGGGCTCGGCCATTCTCCCATATGGTACGTAACTCTCTATTGCCTCCTTCAACCCTTCGACGTTAGCTACCGCTCGTTGCACCATTCCGGTGTCCACCCACGACGGACACACGCAGTTTACTCTGATTCCGTGAACCGCGCCGTCAAGGGCTAGAAGTCGCGTCAGTTCCAACGTCTCTAGCATGGGGATTGCATTATCGTGGTAAGCGGGAAAACGGCTCACCTGCGTTGCGCGCCAGTCCTAAGATTGCATGTTTCGACGTCGTGTATTGTATCATCGCAGGTTGCGGCACGAAAGATGACACTGATGCCATGATGACAATGGACCCGCGCGTAGAGCCTCTCCGTGGGAATTTCACATCGTGCAGCTTCGCCTCCTGGGTCTTCATGACGGCGGAAACCTCGCGCGTGACGAAGAATGTTCCCATGACGTTGACGTCCAAGAAGCGACGGAACTCAGTGGAGTCAGCTTCCGCGGCCTCCAGTGCCCGAGTCACCCCGATCTAAATACTTGCTTGCCGAGATCAAGGCAGGCTGTCAGTCTCCCCGATCTTTCATGGCAGTAATTTCTCTGCTCTCATGAAATCATGTTCGGCACTTACACCAGCACAGGTGACGCAGTAGTCAATGCGCGGGAAAAGCGCAGTCATCTTCGCCGTCGCGGACTTGACTGACTCCTCTGTCGTTACATCGACCTGGGTGGTTTCGATTTGGAAGTTGGGCGCTGTCGCTTTTGCCTTGCAGACACGCGCGACTTCATTAGCCGCGGACATGTTTATGTCGGCTATGAGGATGCCCGCAGCGCCCTCTTCCGCAAAGGCAATGGCGCAAGCTTTTCCGATCCCATCACCTAAAACTCGTTCCAAGGGGCCCGTGTGAGTTCCTAGTGGCTCAGATATAATGGTGGTAATGGCAGGATCACGAACAGATGTTCGGATTCCAGAGACGTACCTCCACCCACGATGAAAACATATCCGCTGACGTTCATTTCCTTTGTCCAATTTTCTATTGGCTTGTTCTGCTGTAGTACTGCTTCGGTGAGTCGATGGGTAAGCAAGCAAGGTCAGCGTATGATGTCGGCGATGAGAAGCGGAGGTTCGAGGAGGAGAGATTATACCCCTCTAGCTTGCAGCATACGGGGAGTTTTCTTCCAACGAGGAGAGGAAAGGCCCGTGTAGAACAGTCGTAGGACTTTCAAAATGATAGAGAATGCCATACGCACTCAGGGCAAACTGCATGGTGAAACCGGGGGTATTTAATGTCGCTAGCCCCCTGTCCAGGGCATTCACGACCCCGGCGCGATGTAAGCAAGGCAATAAATAACCGCCACGAGTTGGGGGCCGAGATGATTGGCAGGCGGGGTAGTTAGCAAGGCGGCATTGTTTACTTTCTATTAATAAAAAAAAGAAAAGGTCATCTTACTGATGTCGAATTGGCCAGGGTAGTAAATAAAACAACGTTCAACTACCTCCTTAACAATGTTATCTTGCTTCTGCCATCCGAGTTTCTATATGCTGCCCGTCGTTCATGGGAATACTTCTTTCCCCCACGAAAGAAATGAATCTTCGACTATTGAACGGGTCAAGCCGAGAGTTACCCTTTTTCTTAGCTGGTAGGCAGTACGACACCGATCCCATGGGTCTCAAACGAGTCGTGGGCCGCGACTACATGTCGACGATGGGTGTGGCAGCGAGGACGGATAATTGCGTATCAGGCCCGCGAGAGCATCTGAGTTGATATTGAATGGAGGTAATGGACATAAGAGACCGTGTAAAACTCCAAGCAAACCCAAAGAAGGAAAAGATTAAAAAAAAAAAAAAAAACATGTGCGAGACCGCAATCGAACTCGGGGCTGTGAATAGGGGCAAAAGGGGCTAAAAGCCCGAAAAATATCAGAAAATTAAAATAAGTAAAAAAGGCAAAATTACCCAGATGTGGAATCGAACCGATTCATATAATAGATGCGAAAAACCACATCGTCCGACGAGGTCTGAAATGTCAAGTGGCGGGTCGGGTGTCAGGCATTTACCACCTGCCACCACGCAAAGCCAGTCCCTATTTACGACCCAGACACCTGCCCGGGCACCTGCCCAGACACCTTCCAATGGCCTGCCCGCTGCCTGCCCAGAACCATATAATTATGGATTGCAGTCCGTTCAAATAACAGTACACGAGTGGCTCAGTGGGTTGATACGTGGAATAAGTTGAACCTCCCAAGTTCTAAAGTTTCCACACCCCCTCGAAGGGGTGGGCCTGCGGGCTGAGTGTCGAACCCCTGGGCCTCCGTGTTCAGAAACGGTCCTAGCTTAGGTAAAAATCTCTCAACATAACGAAGAGCTCTGATCCCATGTGCCGTGGATTATACCGCCTGTGTAGTGGTCAGCAGTGCTAGAACAAGACCGCAAAGAAATACCCAAACCAAACGCGAAAGCGGGGCGCGTTGGAGCTTCCGACACTGTCAATGAGATCCGAAGCCAAGGCGTATCAGCTAAATATCAATTCTTTTTTTTTTTTTTTTTTTTTTTTTCTTTCGTTTTAGAGGGCTTTTCCTAGGTAGTCGTCCTCCTTTGCCTCTGCCGCCAGCAAGACTACGATCCTCCAAAGGGCATTATCCTTTGTATCATTATAACCACCAGACTCAGGGGAAGCTCATCTGCTTGAGCAAAGAGACCTGTGGCTCTAACCAATAAGTAAAATCAATGCAAATCATATAGCCAAGTGCCCCTGTACTTGTCGGCATCTTCATCTTGAAGCAGCGAATACTAAACCCCAGGTTTTCCCAACGTATATGGTTCCCCGGGAACTGGTTACCGGGCCAACATCCAGTCAGGAATATAAGCGCTATATTTCTTGGGAACCGGGATGGCAACGACTAGCTCTTGGACAGACGTCTTGTTCGTTCTAGATCCGACATACTCCCAATTTCCGATGCCCGAATAAATCGACTCTAAAACTTGAAGGACGACAAGTTCCCGCGATGTCTCGGAAACGCTCGCAGCACCAACTACCTAGGTTTCGCGGGTCTGGGCATCAAGACTGAACTTATCAGGAACCGGAATCATCTAGCATAAGTCGAATTTTGAAAACTGTGTGGGCGTTGTTCTGGAGCTCCGTATCTTGCTTACACTGTTTTTTTTTTTTGGTCTCCTTAAAGCAACAACACAAAGACTCCTGGAGCCAAGATGGATATCCCAATGCTCCAGGCCCTCGGGCTATATAGCTCGGGAATCTGAGATTCAGATTGTCGGCGGGTCGTTGCATGTTTAAATCCCACCGGAGCCAAACACGGAGAATATTCTAAAGCAGAAAACGGGCAGCTCGATTCTCGAGCGTCTCGATACCGGGTATAAGCAGTGACTAGGTCCGTCTGAAATCACTTGCTACAGTCACGCGTCGAATCGCAGGCTGCCTTTGGCTTGCGTCATGACTATGCGACCCTGTAAGCGCATCTCCATGCCAAGCCTGGTCATGGAAGGGTCAATCTTACATACATACGTCGCAGGCGCTAAAGCCCGTGGGAGAGGAGTGTCTGCGGACAGAGTCATCGCCGGCGAGTTGACACCGGTGACTCATACCGATTATCATGATAACACTACAGATGAGTTCATTGCGACGCAACGAAGCCAGCATACGCCAGATCAGCCCCAGAGTCGAGGTTTCGACCTCGTCTACACCACCTCATTGGCTCAATTCACCAGGTTATCAGGTTATTATGCTGTGTTGGGGATGTATAACATCTCTATTTTATCCTTCGGCATAGCCCTATCTATGAATCATCCATGCTACCCTGCCAAACCACTTCGATGGGGAGTCATGGACGAGTGATGCAACATGGGCTTCGATGACCGAGTAATGCTGTCGACCCACCAATAGGCTACACATGGGAGACGTGTAAGTCGTTCCAGGCACCAATACAACGTAATTCTCAGGGGCAAGATATAAAAAGAACATGGATCTTCTCTTCTTACAGGGCTTTTGATGGATAATTAAAAACCCCTATCCATACACCAAGAGCATCTACGAGGTGAACTACCAGAGCAAGAACAATCCTACGGGTCTCGTTCGACGAGCTTGACTTCTCATATGGCTATCACGTCATCTACATCAGCCCGACGAGGCTCGGCGGCGACAGACGTGACAATGGCAAACAACGCCCGTATGTCCCTAGATACAGCGCCGGAACTCTCCAATAAGGGGGTAAAGTTCGACGACGGTACGTACGATCAACTAAGAACTTCCGACAAGTTGCGATCCTTCATCTTCAATCAACCACGGGAACCGCTAAACTGAGAACTAATTGACATTACAACAGATGAGAAGACATTGGCAAACTTCCCCCTGAACGAGGATTCGCCCGACGACTCGAAGACAACGAAGCCCAATTCTATGCCCAAAGACAAGAAGCCAAAGAAGAAACCTCTGCCGCCTAACTATTACCCCAGCCTTTCGTTCACGTTGATGGCAATAAACAGTATGTCATGGTTGCTTCCTCCATCCATCCTAAACAACAGACCTGACGAAGTTTAGGCTCGCGAATTTGAGATGTGGCGTTACGTATGCATATCCAGGCATGACGAACACGGAAACGGCCTTGGGGGATACGCTGAGACTGGGGATTCAGAATTACCGAGATGAGGTTCAAGTAGTTGTTTTTCTATACAATGAGCTGGCTTTGGTTCAGGCGTATCGTAGCAGGATTATCGGGGAATAGATTGGGATGCATGGACGCCTGAAGGCTATACGACTACGGTTTGAGGAATGGGAAATGGAAAAAAAGAATACGAACGCGACGGAAAATCAGTCAAAGAGTGTTCAACTGATTCAACTTGCATAAGTGGGCAAGATAGGATTAAGAAAAGGTCGTCATCGCAATTGGGAGAGTTAGTCCAGGCGGCGCAAGGATCTTTCGATACTCTAATAGGGTAATGAGGCAGAGTGAAGTTTATCCAGATTCCAAAAGGCCTCTAGGCCTTTACTCCTTCACTCCGTGATCATAACCATGATTCATACCTCGGTCGAATATCTTTCTATCCCTAACTGCGGTTCGCCATTGCCGCCGGTCTTCCTACGGTGATCGACCGGCCCCCGGTACGAAATAGTCGGCGGCAGCAGCTAAGCCTCTCGGGAGTCGGTCCTTGCTTCTTCCTCACGGACAGTATCATGGTCTTCCGTGATGACAAATCCGACTACGTCGCCATGGATATTAGATGAGGCCTTGCCCAGGATCACTCTTCATCTATTCTTGTGCGTTGCATCTCTGACGACGGTTGTCAGGTTTCTACTGTCAGATTGATTGATGTGTTCCTCCTCCCCCAACAGGGTCGGTTGAGATTACCATTGAGACTCCTTTCACGATGCCCATAGTAATACGGACCTCGTATACGAAAGTGCAGGAGCGCTGGTACCCCTGGTCGTTATCATCGCTCTGGAATGACACTTGATTTCTCATCATATATCCTCGGGTACCTATTTTCAGACTTTCAATCGATCGTGAGTATTCCCATCGCTCGTTCACCGCCTTCGGCATTAGCGTGTCGTGTTATAATTGTATTATACTTTTGGTATTGAAATTCCCTGCGGTCACTGATCCGACCAATCCTACGGACGTGCATCACGATCACTTACTCACCGCGGGTCCAGGGTCCCCGATAAAGAGCAACAACAGATTCGAGATTCGATGGACAGCCAGTTGGTTATAAGTTCCTTGTCTGCAGTTATGACCATTCCCGAGGAGATAGGTCAAACTCACCGACCTCGCTTCTATGTCCCTGTCAGCGGACAAAGCAATTCGGCGTACTACCTTTATATAATACCTGCCAGATTCGGCACATTACCTGTCAGCATCGGCGTCCGGCCTCTGAAAGTTCCGTCGACAAGTGAACCATCCAAGATGGAGCGGACGTTGCATCAGGGTGGAAATAGGCAGTCTGAGGTTTCTAAATGTCATGGTTTGAATATCAATATCTCGTAAAAATAATCTTGTTTGGTTGTTTAGGTGTTTGTTCATGATTCGTCGGCACACCGCTACCTACCTAGGCACCTAGAAAGACAATGCCTAGATAGGTACGTTTGTGATAAACTCGCCGCCGACTCTTCCTCGATAGGTGTATCACCTAGAAAAAAAAGAAGAAAAAAACCCCCCCGACTGTTGGTAGGCATCTTAGAGCGGCATCGGGCCGTAGCGCCGAAACTGCTTTCCAGGGCCGCCTTGAACTTTCAACTTTGGAGGTCCGGTGGACATATGGGCGAGCCTATCTAGAGAGCGAAATAGACCTGGGGGCATCGGAGTGGTACCTTGTCAGGAAGTGACAGATAAGCCTACCCTAGATACCTATTAATTACTTAAACATTACTCGACGGATTGGGACGCTTCATAGTATGCACTGACCTTAGGTCCTTTGTCCGGGCTCTGAGATTGTAAGACGTAGTGGACCTTGCTAGATAGCTCGACGTCAAAGGCATGACGAAGCAAGGGCGCATGGCAATCAGCAAACATCTATAAAAAAAAAACCGGGTGATCGAGGGGGACGACAGGCACCGATATTACTCGATTGCGGTTGTAAAACGTATGGCAGTACATAGTACTTAATATGCCTGGTCCAGGTTCGGATTAGACGCCATCTCCGTCATCTGTTTGCTTTTCAGCTGCGATAGGATAGGAAAACCACCATGTAACAGGTTAGGTAGTCGTTCATTTCAGATATCACAAGCCGAAGACCATGCGCAGCGTGGCAATTATGAAGCATAACACAACAGAGGCTTGAGGCTTGTGTTGTGCGAGGGAGTTCCGTGTAGATAGAAGCTCATCAATGTTGGGATGACGATGTATCTAAATTTCCAGTCACAATGTCCGAGATAAGATAGTGGTACCCTCCCGAACGGTAGGTAGGTGCCTATCTATCTAGGTACCTGGTATTAGTAGCTAAGTGTGCGTATATCTAATAACAATGACGGTCTGCTATGATGCACTCAGACAAAGTAAAGACAGTGAGATGCCTTATCTCCAGACACGTCCCTTTAGCAAGCGTGGTGATTTGCGACGACGCAAATACCTAGACAGGTACCTAGGTGGGTCAGGCAGGCAAGCCTCTTACCCAATGAAGTGACCAATGGAAACGCGGGGATAACGCGCAACCGGCGCGCAACCCGTAGATACTATGTACCGTGTACGGATCCGTAATCGCTGCTTCGCGCTAACAGTTGCCGATAGCGCTTGCGACGGCGACTCTAACCTTATCAATCACGCCCGCATGTCATGAAAAGCTTGTCTTATCTCGCTCACTCATTTACTGACTGAGTAACAGGACTTACCCTCACGTCTTTGGTGATCACTGATAACCACAGCCTACCTAATAGTATAGCACAGGCCCGTACAGGCAGGCAGGCAGGTAGGTACCTACACTATGCATCACTCTCGCTCCCGAGAACCGATGCTTCGTTCCCCTGCTTCCTACCATGTTGTCTGTCTGCCAGACACACCCCCCCCTCTCATTGTCCCGCTCTTTTGGGCCCCGCTGCTAGTTGCGCCGTTTCCCTTTTCATGAGTCGGCGGCTACCTAGTTTCCCCCAGACCTAGTTTCCCCATAGTGTCGGTTCTCCCGCTTCCGAACTTCCACTGCGTGTACTAGTAGGTATCCTTCTCCCGTGTCAGGCCCCACCTCATGCTCATGGCGAGTCGGTAGCAGAGCACTAGATAAGCGTGGTAGGTGGCATCTTCCAGTTCTCCCCTTATGCGGTGTCATGTCCCCCTTTATAGGCTGTCTTATCGCCCATATCGCCTGCGTGTCAGACAACCTCTTCGGCTCTCAGTGATTCTTGTCGTGACTTCCCGTAGTCTCTTTACGGCGGAATCATCTCCCCACCTCATCCCTCACTCTCATTATTGCGACTAGCTACCACCATTACGGTAAGCCAGTGTGTCAAGACTATAGGCCATAGTCATTGTGTTTCTATGAGTCTTGCTCGTCTCGTCTCGTCTCTCCATTGTCGACTGGTTGAGTTCGTTGACAGGTAACCTTATCGGTGCTCGCTCGTATTGTCTGCTCACTGTGTCTCGTATACGCTCGCTCGCTCGCTCGCCCAGACCATGCCTGGCACTGTCGAGACATTGAATGTTCTCGTTTCGACGAGGGCGGTGCTGACATTGCCAGATGACAGCCTGCTACTCTCGCCAGCTTCCATCTCCATCTCTCCCGTCACCGGTAAGATAGTAGCCGTCGAGGCCGCTGTCCTGCCCCGATCCGCCTTTCCGCCTGGTACCAACTATGTCAATTATGGTTCGAAGCTGTTGATACCTGGCCTAGTCGACGCTCACGTCCATTTGAACGAGCCAGGTCGTACGGAATGGGAGGGCTTCAACACGGGCACTCGAGCTGCGGCCTCCGGAGGCGTTACCACCGTCATTGACATGCCTCTGAATGCCATTCCGCCTACTACCACCCTAGCTGGATTTAAGGAAAAGCTAGCGGCGAGCGAGGGCCAATGCTGGGTTGATGTTGGCTTCTATGGCGGTGTCATTCCCGGGAATGCCGATGAGCTTTTACCCCTTGTAGAAGCCGGTGTACGTGGTTTCAAGGGCTTCTTGATTGAATCTGGTGTAAGTGTAGCCCCTCGGTACTCATGTTGCTGCTGAATGCATTGTTCAACGGTTCTTCCAGGTAGACGAGTTCCCCGCCATATCATCGACCGATATCGAACTAGCGATGAAGACATTGAACGGGACACCGACGACCCTCATGTTTCATGCCGAGATGATCCCTCCGATTACCGATTCCGTTGGCGACGCCACTCAATCCTCGTTACCACCGCTACAGCCGCACGGAAAATTGAAGGAATACCAGACATTCTTGGAATCTCGCCCGCCTTCGTTCGAGACCTATGCTATCAACGAGGTTCTCTCCCTCGCCCACCTGGCCACGAATCTTCATCTCCACATCGTACATCTGTCGGCCACAGAGCCTATACCATTACTCAAGGAGGCACGCAAGAAGGGCGTCAACATAACAGCTGAGACCTGCTTCCACTACCTCGGTTTAGCCGCCGAAGGGGTGGAGGATGGCGATTGCCGATACAAGTGTTGCCCTCCGATTCGAGGACAAATAAATCAAGATCGCCTGTGGGAGGAACTAGAGGCCGAGGACTCGTGCATCCGGACTGTCGTGTCTGATCATTCCCCTTGCACACCTGAGCTGAAGCTCCTGCCGTCCCACTTACAACCAAGGGCCGTGCGCCCAGTGATGTCCCATTTCGACTCGGGTATCGATATGCGCGCCGACATGTATGTTGGTCAGACGCACCCGGCTATTTCGTCGGAGGGCGATTTCTTTGCGGCCTGGGGCGGAATATCGTCTGTTGGTCTCGGTCTACCCATCCTCTATACCTCGGCCAAAAAGCGAGCAGCAGCCGGTATCAAATCGGCACCGACGATTCTCGACATCGTACGACTGTGCTCTCAAGCGACGGCGAAGCAGGTGGGGCTTGCGCACCGCAAGGGCGGACTGAAGATCGGCATGGATGCCGACGTCTGTGTATTCGACGACACGGAAGAATGGGTATTAAAATCGAATGGCATGCACTGGAAAAACCGCTGCTCCCCGTGGGAAGGCCATGAGTTCACGGGCCGAGTCAAGGAAACGTGGCTTAGGGGACGCAAGGTGTTCGAGCACGGCGCCCTAAACGCTGGGTTTGTGAGCGTCGTACCCATCGGCGAGGCGATCGTCGAGAAGCGAACCACCTAAAAGGCATCCTTTAGATCTAGATCATAAAGCGTACACTAGAAATCATACCAGATATTAATAGAAAGAGAGAGAGAGAGAGAGAGAGAGAGAGAGAAAGAGAGTTAGAAGCAAAGCCGACCCATGTTAGATTTCGGGAAGATCTTGTGTGGTGTAGGAGGGGAAAAGCTGGGATTACCTATCACGACCGGGAAACAGGAATGAATGGACGTGTGGTTGGGGAAGCGCCTCGAAATGACGTGATACCCGGTGCCTAACGAAGCATACAATTTCTATGCCGTAATGGATTACGAAATGGATGGATCTACTCGTCAATCATCGTTCGAAGTGGCTTTGAATCATTTCCTTGGCATTTTGTCTGCTCTGTGTTTCGTGACATGGAGTTGTTTTAATAACCTGATGTACGAAGTACCTTGACTTATGTGTGTGTGTGTAAATGGGTGATTCTAGTTAGATACCGTATCTAACTGCCGCCAAGCTCGTCTGCTACCACCATACGAGGTTTAAGTGTGGTATGAGAGATGGGGATTATTATGAAAAGAAGAGAGGTTGTTGTTGAATCGAGACGGATGATCATTTTGTAACTATCTATGCCCGTACGGAGATATCAATCTTCATACCTACACTATAATTAAAGCCGGTCGGTAGCGAGTACGGAATGCCGCCTAGATAACTATTGTATAATACATAACATCTCCAAACCCCACCAACTCTTCTGTACCGCTGGTTGCTCGTGGGTGAATGCCAAGACTGTCTAAACTTGGTAGCATTGTGAAGAATCAGATATTTATTACCACATAAGAGAGGATTTCAGAAATGAATCTTTCGGGTTCTCTGCTGGAATAGGTACATTGCCGGTATTCAACATCACGGAGTTCAAGTAAGTACCTGCCTACTTCACCTATGCCGGGCGGATGACATCCCCGGTGCACATCGTCCAACTGCCTACATAGACTAACTAACCCTAAAGGCTTCTAAAATGAGGGGCTTCCGGCTATACTAACGGAGGTTATATTAGTCTATGTTATTAGATAGTCCACAGTGTTCTAGATAGGTAGGTATAGTATAGTAAGTATAAGGACCGAGAAAATCACGAGTTTTTCACGTCAGAGATGACTCGACTTTGACTATAACCTGACAACATCTCAGCTTGTCTTTCTCTTCACTGGGTAATAATTACTGTCAAACTTGTGAACGGGACAGCCGACACGATGCAAATCGACAATATGCAGGGTGCGAGGACTTGAGTTGATTGATTACAACTCAAGGTTGAGACAACACTCAAACGCATACGGGTAGATGTGAATGATGACAGATAGATGTCTGTATGATCAACGGGACTGCCACACATGAGCCGTGTTCCTCTGTAAAAGGTCGTCCCGTGTATCGTGGCATTTCTGACCCACGGGTCCCGTCATGAGGGATATTAACGGAGTAAGGTAACTGAAGAGAGTATAGATAGCCTCCTCCTAACGTCGCATTCCAGAATCCAGACTCCAGAGTAAAGAGGTTTTTTCACATAACACCCCACCGGCGCTAAAAAAAAAAAAAAAAAAAAAAAAAATTCAAACATGGTTCGTTTCCCACCTCGCTGAACGCTCACGCCACATAAGCACAGGATACCGAGGTAGGTAGGTAGTCTAAATGACAAGCAGACTGGGTAGGGTCGTCGGCCTTCTCGCGGTTTGACGTCAGCGGGGTAAAATATTTAGAGGTACAAAGAAAGCAAAGGAAAACGGCGCCAAGGAAATACCTAGGCAGGTATTTCTTATATAACTGATTTCATAACCCAGGTCTATCCTCTCAGACCAAAGCCTTTCCTTCATAATTCATCATCATCATCATCATCATCATCACCATCATCACCGGAAACAACAAACAAATCCCCAATCTCTGCTTAAGAATCTAAAAGGGCTCCTCAAATCAAAATGGCCCCCAAAGTCCTCGTCGTTCTGACCTCCTACGGCCACATCGAAGCCGCGAACCACCCGACAGGCTGGTACCTCCCCGAGCTATCGCACCCCTACGATGTCCTCGTAGGCGCCGGCGTCGAGATCGAGACCGCCTCACCCAAGGGCGGCGTAGCACCCCTCGACCCTGGCTCCGTAGAAATGTTCAAAGCCGACGCGAGCGCACAGGCCTTCCTGAACAACAAGAAGGCCGTCTGGGAGCAGACTAAGCCGCTGGCAGGATACAGGGGTCGCGCCGCTGAGTTCGACGCGCTGTTCTACCCGGGCGGACACGGGCCCATGTTCGACCTCGTCGACGACGCTGATAGCATCGCTGTCATCGAGGAGTTCGCTGCTGCTGGAAAGGTCGTCGCGGCTGTTTGCCACGGCCCTGTTGTCTTTCTGAACGCGAAGAAGGACGGCAAGGCGCTTTTGCAGGGCAAGGATGCCACAGGGTTCAGTAATGTCGAGGAAGACGTCGCGGGTATGACGAAGTACATGCCATTCTTGCTTGAGGATCGGATTAAAGCCGTCGGCGCCAACTATAAGAAGGCGGACCAGCCTTGGGGCGAATTGGTTATTGTTGAGGATGGCGGCAAGCTCATTACGGGACAGAACCCGGCTAGTGCTAAGGGGGTTGGAGAGGCCATTGTGAAGGCTCTCGGTGCTTGAGTGGTTGATATCATGAGCAGTGGCTATCAGGAAAGAAGAGAAATGCATATCGACAAGGGAATGTGACAATAATAGTGTAAATATGATGCGCATCATAATCTCATTCAAAAACATCACTCCACATATCCTCGATGACAGTGATCGAGCCCGTAATCCGCTGACCATTGATTTCACATCCCCGAAACCGCCCTCGGTGCCCGAAACACTGCAGTCACGCGCTTTTGAGACGACAGAAACAAGACGACGTGATTGGTATATCGGCGTTCTGGGCAGCAATATCCAACAGCTCTTTAACAGCAGCCGCCCTTTCCGAAAAGCCGAGCTTGCCCAAGCACTCATACAATCCATGAAGTGCCCACACGTTCTTCGGGTGCTGCAACGCCCGCGGGAGCGAGCCGCCGTATCCCAAGTCCTCTTCGTATACGGCGAGCGCCTCCTCGAACCGGCCTTGTTCCGTCAGCAGCGCCCCCAGCGCGTGACTCGGTGGCTGCATCCAACCCCAGGGTTCGTCATATGGCAGCGCGTAGCTCAGCTTGCTTGCTTCTCGGAGATGATTGAAAGCAGCCTCGTAATTGTCGCGTCGGTACTCCAGCTCGCCGTCTAACATGGCCTGGGCCACCCGCAGGATATCGACGCATTTATTGTTGAAGAGCATCCTTGAGGCCGGAACGGCTTGGTAGGCTTCGGCGAATAAGCCACGCTGCGCCTTCGCCTCTTCGATCTTTCTGGTGGCGGCTAACGCGACGCCCTTCGCGTAGTGGACCATGGCAGTAGACACGCTGTACAAGCTCGGGGATGTTGGCAATGGGAGATCGATGATTTCTTGCCATCGCCCGAACCGGATTAATACGTGGACGCGCATGGCCAGAAAGCCCTCGAGCCAGTCAGCCATGGGTGGCGATTCCACACGCAAGAGCTCTTCGGGCAGTGCCGCTTCGAGCCGAGCAACGGTGTCGAGTGCAACGGCTGACTGCGCTGCGAACATGGCGGCATAGATGCGGAAGTGCAGGTCGTGCACGCGGTACAGAGTGTAGAACTTGAGCGGGTCTTCGCGGGCAAAGAAGACCTCGTCTGCCAGGATGGCTTCTTGGTTTGAGTCGATCGCGGCCTGGTAGTCGCCCATCAGGACGTCGATGTGAGTCGGCATGTGGTTGAGATGACCGGCGTGAGGGACAAGACCGCGGAGGTTGTTGGCGGCGTCCAGCGCTGTCTCGGGCATCGATGACATTTCCATGAGGTGGATGTAGAGATGGAGGAGACCGGGATGACGTGGGCCGCCAGGAAGGGACATAGCTCGCTCTAGTACCGTCCTTGCCTCGAGTGTGCGAGCCCCCGGGGCTGGGTTGCCAGTCTCTATATCCCAAAGTTGCCAGGGAGTAAGATTCATCAGCGCATCTGCGTAGAGCGCGGCCACATCGAGATCATCATTGAACTGGTTGTAAACCTCCCGCATGGCATCCGCGTAGCCTTTATTCCATATCGAACAGTCTTTGCCGGCATGCTTATCAGGATAGCGCGACTTTAGCGCCTTGACGAGTGCTTTCTCGACAGGCGAGACGCCGTGGGCTTCTGCGAGGGATCCCGCCTGCTCAACGGCGTGATGGGTCCGCTGGACGGTGATCTCGAGTTCTGCGGCGTCGAAGAACTCCCATGGCTTGTTGTAATTGGGTCCTAGGGAGTATGCGAGGCCCCAGTATGCCATCGAGCAGCTTTTGTCATTTTCGATAGCGCGCTCGAAACATCTCATCGACTCTTCGTGGTTGAATGCGTAGCTCCATATCAACCCGCGATTGAACCACTCCAGCGCCTCGGCATTGCTCGTACTTACAGGGCGGCGATACCGGCCAAGGTCGTAATATCCATTGTCTTTCAGGTCTATCAGGCCAAACCCGTGATATTGATGGTCGTCTTTCTGGCCCATTCTCAACTCTGCGACCTTCCGCTCATCGGAATGCGAGTTGTGTTTAGGCAATGTTGGTTGCCGTGCCCGTCGGGTTCCATCCATAGGTAAGGTAGGTGGGATATCTATCAATCGGTATATGCATTTAGCATTAGTTATGTAGATAAAGAAGCCTCTCGTCTTTGTCCACGTGTGTGCACTTATCGAGGTTAACGAATCCCCTCATAAGAGGTGGAACTTCGGAACGCTGAAACTTTTAAAATGTCTTCGGCCAACACCAGTAAGTTATGTCTGGATATGACACATCTGGATTTCGGCATTGCTTATTATTCTATTCAAGGCCACATGAATGCATCGCGAGCCTCTATTCTGGCCGGTTGACTCTCCTAGAGTTATCGCCTAAGTCTCGTCGCTTTCGACTAAGCGGTGGTCACAACCTGCACTTTAACTAGTTGTACCCGAATTCGAAAGTCGGCGCTGGAGTCACATGTAAATTCCAGATCGCTCTTCAAGCCTGTTCCAGGTTTTTGAAAACGCTGCAATGAACTGAGGCCCGCACCACGAGTCGGTGGCAGCCACCCATGGGTTACCACCCCCTCCCCCCCCCCCCACCAGAAAGCATAAATTATACAAGGCCATTGGTGCGCTCAGCTTAGCCATCATAAAGTACGTAAGATTACCAGCTTTGGGTCAACAAACACACGGGGGCCACTTTATGGGTATGGATTGGAGGTCGCAGATTTGCCAGCTCGACGCCCCGCCTCCTTCATGGCTCCGGGGACTTCATTCGACAGGCGCAATGCAAAGTGACGATCTTAGTTATAGTCACGTTCCGCCTTATCCGGACACGGTGAGAAGAGGCTCCCCAGAGAGAGCTCTCGCCGCTTCTTATGGATTGCACTCTTTATCTTAGTACAACGACCGTTCACTAGATATGGTAGCCCTTCGTGTGCTTCATGTGCGGAGACGGCACGAGAGTCCGAGGGTGGTCAAGGATCGCGCAAGACCAACCGCGCTTGCCACGCCTGCCCTCTATCATGCTATTATGCCGCTGTGCCCGCTATTTCGGCGGCGTTGCACTTGCTGTGGTTTTATTTCGGGGCGCAGATGTATGGGCATCACCGATGGGTGACACTGGGGAGGGTCTCGGCTTTCTGTCTCGGTCATATTGAAAAGCGTCATCCGATCGCGACAAAAATGTCTCGCTCCGATGAGAGAGACCCGGGCGGTGGTGGGGAGATCGGTCGGCTTTTTCTTCTCGTCAGTCCCACCCAAGGGCGTCTTGTATACTTATACGTCCGCCAAGCAGAATTGAAGACATGCGAACCACGTGGTACTAAGGCAAGCCTTCCGCGGAGGGCCAGACACTTGAATTTCCGGGACGAGAAACCCCTTAGATGGTTGATTAGTCCCGATACGACTTCACAAAGACATCCGACAAAGGAGGCTTGTCACTTGCAGCCATTACGGCCTCACTTTGGATCCGACATAGCCGTGTGGTCAGCCACTTGCAACACATAATTATACGGGCGCGCCCCCCTTCGCTCTCCCCTTCAGGTGATGTTGCCATGTAACTCACCGTCAACCCGACCTAACCTACCCTACGCCGATTGAACGAGATGCATGTTACCTATCTACACGTCGCGAGAATCTAGATAGCGTCGCTCCCCGCGAAGGCACTATAACGTCTCCAACTCAGTCGCAGTGGGCCTAGAACCCAGCTCCTGTGCCGTCTTCCGAAGTTACTAGGGACCACATACGGGTGTGTGTAGTGATCTGATAGTGAGTTAGATCTGCGTTTGCTCGTGGTAGTGCTTGAGCGGGTGCGAGGACCCAATAGGTATTGACATTCTAGTGCCAAAATCCGGTGTGCGAGGATTGAGAAGCAACCAACTACGTTCTAAGATGTAGTTGACTATGTAAGAACGGTAAAAGAAAAAGAGTTGTAGGGCGGCAGGATCTGGGCAAGAGACCGAAGTTGATGGGTTTACATTAGTTACGTAATTATGTCTGTAACAGTTTGTACATTTGTTACTTAGATAGGTAGGAGCGGGCATGGAACGGAACTTCCGTTCGTACAGATTACAGGCACGGACCATAGACGGGTCGAGACCGTCGAGGCCATCGCCATAACGGGGTTCCATGTTCTACGCGGGAGTATCTAACGTGTTCTGCTTTCCATAATAATAATCACGTGACCCAATTCATGAAGCTGATTCATACGTAACCGTAGGAAATGCCTCTTTGCTGTGATTTTTACTGACCCAGCGTACCTCTGTGCGCAAGATGAGGCGACTTACTGTGCATGTGACATGAAATGCAGCCAAAATCCCGGGTAAGATTGAGGGTAAGACTTTGTGTTCAACTGCCCCTGGAACCGTTTGAGCCGCTAACCAGACCCACTAGAACTCTGGGCTATTACCTTAAGCACACTAAGCGCTCCCTAAGTAGGTAAGTAGGTAAGTACAGACTGTACCTATAGGGACTATATGTACAGACTGCAGGCCGTGGCGATGGGTGTGATTGCACACACTGTATTTAATACTAATCTTGGCGGTATCCGGCGCTCTGGTGTCAACTAATGTACGGAATGACAATCATGCAGCAATTGTTGTCATCATGTAGGTACTGTAGCAACGGCCCTCTGTGTCATGCCTGATCCATACAATTGACCACCTTATTTTGAGCAACGGCTGGAGCCGACTCGCGAAGACAAACAGTTGCATCGGTTCCTACATGTGTCGCGCACTCGCATGCACTGTGTCTACTGTGCATAGCTCCGTGCACAGGCAGACGCGACGTCCAGTATTCCATTGTGCAATCTAATGCACGGTTACATGCATGGATGCACGCTTACTGGAATACGCTATGCAGCGTCGCGGGATGTCCCTCACACCTTAGTAGGTAACCTGTACGTCCGTACCTAGCCGTGTTTCAGTTCTGGGCAACCCGTGAACGGGTGCCGGTCCAGGTGTCTGCCAGGCCCCTGCCAGGCCCCTGCCAGGCCCTGTCTCTCAGCGCTCACCCCCTACCTTTGCTAGCCTCTTCACCGGATCATCGGCACACTCGATTCGAAGCTTGTCACGACTGTCCTCATGCACCGCTGCCGTGTATCCGCTTTGGGGGAAATGTTTGCACAAAGCGCGAATGGATGCCATTAGTCCATCTAAAAGTGTGCTCACGTCCCCCAGAGCGCTGGCTCTCATTCAGACTTCCATCCTGGCTTTATCACTTCCGACCTTGGCCCCGAATCCGTCTCATCCTCTGTCATCGCCATCGTCGTTCTCATCGTTGTCATCAGCAATCGTTACCGCATCGTCAACGACGAGAGGAACGGGAACATCGCGAACAGCGGGAACAACGGGAACAACGGGAACAACGAGAGCGACAACAACATCGAACGCGGCCAAGGCGTCGTCTCATCACTTTGGCCGGCCCTGCCACGGTCATGGTCACATTTACGAATACCATCATTGTAAACCCTAGCCCACGCGGCATATTCCGCCATCATTCGTCAGCCACTGTTCTTCAACCGGCGCCATGCTCACTCCCAATTCGGACTATGAGCTGGGCACTCACAGCCGCCGAGGCTCTCATCGCCACAGCTCGCGTCCTTCGCTTCATGCTGGAATCGCATCCCCCGGCGACCTTCTCAGCTTGCCCGTAGAGCTTCACTATCTTATTCTCGCCCAGCTGGACCTTGGTGATCTCTTGCAATTGCGGCGCTCGAATAGATTCTATCACCAGATAATCAACGCCAACTTCCTCCGTCAACGATTCATTCGCAATGATCGAGCTAGTCTAGCTCTGATCGCATGTTGCAACCAGTGTCTGTGCGCCCCGGGGCTCAATCATCTTGTCCTGGACCAGAATGTAGACACCAATTTGTGGCAGTCTGTCTGTTTCCGTTGCTGGAGTGCTCGGATTACCATGGACTATCATCTCAATCCTTGGCCCGTCGTCCGGATTGCCAATGGCGATGAGGGCTACATATGTCAGTTTTGCAATTGGCCCGTTGTGAATTGCGCTGAGGCTGTCGATCGCCTCCATGCCAAGTGTCGCTCGAGAAGACGTTTTGTCCTCCTGGTCTGGTTGATGATGGCCTTCTTGCAGTTTGGCATTGGCGTGGTTTGTGCTGTTCTGGCATGGACTCGGTACAAAAGCCAGATAGGTGTTCTCATCCCTTCCAGCGTAAGTTTCTCATTCCCTGCCCTTTTATTTATTTCAGGTTGGGTTCTAACTTATTGTCAAGATCGATTTCGTGTTGGCAATGATATCTGTTGTTGTTTTTATCTTTCGCATCTGTACTAATAATGAGCGCAAATATGTGAGGCTTCTTTTTACGGAGTTGATTTTGACTATTTTGCGAATACCACCGGTGGCCTACACCGCCCACACAACTGTCGTCTATAAACTACAACAAGGATTGCTTCCAAAATTCGGGTTTGGCATATTTGTGATCAATCTGTAAGTCTCTCCTAGTCATTACCCCGCGCGTTGTTTTATTACGGCTTTTTGTATGACTCGTATGCTCATATGTCGGCCAGCATCTTCCGTATCCTAGATTTCATAGGTCACGCCTTGCTCAATGCTGGTTACGACCCTCGAAGATTCCTACAGAAGGGACTGACGGGGGATAAGAAGTTTTTCTATGGGATAGCAACGTTTCTTGTATACTTTGCGTATATCCCCTTCTAGCGATCGCGTCGACATGCCTACCACGGCGTGAGACGGCTAACAATAAATGAATGGAAATCGCATGTCCGAGCCGTTGTATTCAGCAAAGTGGTCAGCAAGAGCGCTGGTCACTCCTAATAGCCCATATAGGGCATCTGCAGAATAGCGGACTGTTTATACAGACCATTCATCTTGCGCTCTACGCTCCCGGTACCAACCGGAGGTGCCACATATGAATAAGGGAGCAGTGCGGTGGTTCCCGGATGGCAATTGTACCGACGAGCTACCTCGATTATGTACGCGTCACTATCGTGTGATGGGGCGAAGATCTAAGATAGATATCTGGCTGGGTAACGCACATCAACTACGAACATATATTGTATTCCACGGACTCTGACCCACCGAACGGACTCGAGATTCCTGTCCGGCCCATGAACGGTACTGACTATCCAAACCCGATAATCTGGTCGGTCAACGTGGCGTCGTTGGAGGCCGTCTAGGTTTGTGAGGGGAACACGAAACCCGTATCGGCTCACCATTCCCCCCGGCTCCGTTTTCATGCGTATCGCGGGCAATGATTCCGGTTACAACCGTGACACTGGCGTCTCGAGAGCCGGGTGTGAGTGTGAGTTGGGCTTTGGTGAATGGGAGGAGAGGGGTTGGGTGCGAGATTACCTGTGGGCAGTAAATCATGTAAATATCTACTACCACCGAGGTAAGTAGATCTACCGGGACAACCCGAACCAAACTATCGTAACTGTCTAAGCATTCCCGTAAACCTGACACTAACTACATTCGCCACAAGCAGTCTGTAAGTTAGTAGATAGGTTACCGGTAAATGTTCGTCGTGGCTGGCATTACCGTAGGCCACATGTAGCTGAAGTCAAGCGAGTCCAGCCGCGACTTGGCATGCTCTAGTTTTGTTGCAGGCGAGGTATGACCGTCTTTATTCATACACATCTTCGGATGTCGAGGCATTTCCAGATACGCCGCGATGGTATATAGACGGGGCCGGCTTACTACCGACGTGATTATGTATTGCTCTCAAATTCTATGTTATGCATGTAGTCCGTAGGGGGTGATTGATAGAGCCGCCTTTTTCTACCACGCTGTCGGATTGACAACAAGTTCTTCACGGCAATATCAATTAACTACTGTACCTACGTAGATAGTTATAACTCAATTATAGGTACTTTGGGGGGGAGGGGGGGCGTCGGTCTCGTCCACCTTCACACGGCCATTCCGCAGATTACGATCTGCTAGATACATACATACATGTTTTAGGCGTCGAGGGTTTCCGTAGTATGTAGTTTACCTACAGACTGTACATCGCCAATAAATATGCAAGTCTCCGCCTGTCGGCGATCACTACGACTTCGACTTACAGATTAAGTACAGTCCGCAGAACTTTCGCAGAGACAACCCATGGCTACGCAATCATTGGACCGGCTCACATATACGAGACCAGCACATTGGTCGTATTCAGTAGGTACAGTAGGTAGGCAGGTAGGTAGGTAGGAGTACCTATCTAGATAATACCTATCTACTATCTATCTAGCTCTCTGTAGGGCTACATAGTAATTATGGAAATATCCCGTATGGTGATCATTTCACTCGCTCGCGTCGGTCTCGCCCGATCTACCACTAGATAAATAACTCATAACTTCATAAGCAAGTATGTAACTTACTTAGTCCGTAGCGTGCCTACTACTACGCTGTAGACTCTATTGTACACTACTTACACATCCATTCCGTAGCATACGTCGAGGGTTAATCCCCAATTGAATACCTACCTGTATTGAGATGCCCCTCCCCCCCCTCGAGAACTCTTGTTTGCATGTGCAGTTGTAGTCTATCTACAATTCGATCGGACCCTTCTTCTCGTCGAGGGGGGGGCGCGCAAGGGATACAAGCAGTTTATTCTGAACAGAAGCTCACCGCTCGCGATTCATTCAAACTGCCGCCGCCTCGGTTGCTTTGCCATTTGTCGAAACTCCCGCACGAACGACACGATTCTCACCGCCTGTAATCGCCGAATGCGCCGAGTATGGATAAGAGGTCGGATGGAGGGGCCTGGTAAAAACATAGACGAATCAAGGCTCCATAGGGAGAAGACTGAGAGGCTATACGATCAGTATGTTGAAGAGTAGGTATGGAAAGCGAGAGGAGGAAGAAGAAGAAGAAGAATTGGTAACTACATACGTGTCGACGTGACGGCCGGTTTCTGGTTTGCGTATGTTCAAGAGGTCCGAATCTTTGGAATTAGGACCCGGCGCAAGGATCGCCACGTCAAGGCTTTGAGCGCTTCTGAATGAGGCACCGCGTTGGCTCTACTCGAGTAGGTCCCTATATATTTCATAAATCCGGAGAGGGTTTTCAGACCGACCCCATATTACCATTTGGGTGTCCTTTTTTGACGGAGCCCGCTTTTTTTCCTCTATACAGGCAGAGCCGATGATAATTTCTAGACCTTGTTGCGCTGGTTGCTAGGTACTCATGATCCGTGAAGCCCAATAGGGGTTCGGAGACTCGGACGGTTGAGTTCTCTTTTACACACGGGAATATCTTCATACTTATCATCGCCTAGCGCAATATCTTCTCGCTAGCTTCTTCGTCTTCTTCGTTGTCTATCTACGGTAGAATACGGTAAAATTACAAGACAAGATCACAGAGAAAGACAGGCGCATAGTCACATTTTTTGCGACTTCGCCAACACAATCTCGATGTGTCATATTTGCGCTCGATGGAGCATAGTTATGATTCTCCCTCGAACTGGCCGCGTCCTGCCTCTGCTACTATAAACATCCTCTCACGGGCGACCTGGTAAATGATGAACCCCCTGAATCGATAAAATGAAGATGCAAACAGTGACCACCATCGGCGCCATGCAATATCAAGCAAACACCCTCCCCAGGATTCCCCCCCAGGATCCCCCCCAGGATTCTCCCCGGAACTCCCCATTATGCTATAGTCTCTCCCCCTGACTTATTCTTGCGCTTTTCTCCGTCGCACCCTTAATGTCGCCGTCAAAGGCGGCGCAATGTGTCCAAAGAACCATTCATTCTCCGGTCTCTGCGCAGTCGGCTCAATGTCGTATAATAACGCGATGTGGCCGAGCGCAATCTTCAGCTGGTGTGTCGCGAAGAAACGACCTGGACTACGAATAATGTCAGTATGTTCATTCAAGCTGGATATTCGCCCGGCCCCCCCTCACCCCCTATGACGGCGACAATGAGGATAATTACTCATTAGTAAAGCATCAAACTCACCAAGCATGCGACCCATGACTAAACCCCATGAACTTCTCGCTCGTATTAACGAACCCCTGAGCCCTCTTCCCTGTCCCCCCTTCCTGGGTAAATCGGAGCGCATCAAAGCGCGTCGCATCACGATAATTATCCTCGTCGTGATGAATGCTATACCCGGAAACACCAACCTTGACACCGTAGGGGATATGTGAGCCGTCCGGCAACGTGACGCCCTCAGGGGCCACGACCATCTTCATGATCCCGCGTTCAATGAAGCCGTTAAGACGTAGACTCTCGCGCAGAGCTGAGTCGACGCGCGTCATCCGCGATAGCGCCATCTTGCCCCAGCGAGTCTGGCCTTTCCCACCCGTCTCGCGAAGAACGTCCTCGCGCATCGACGCCAAGGTCTCAACGCATCCCGGCGACGCCGCTATGTCGAAGAGGGCGTTGGTAAGCGTGATCACGGACGATTGGATCATCGCGAACGCGAGCACGGCTAACCGGCCGGCGATGACGCGGGGGTCTAGCTCCGTGGGATTCGGGATGGGTTTAGCGAGTGCGTGGCTGATGGCCCATTCTACGTAATCGTTCTGGAATCTTGTCAGTCTTGAACCCTTGCTATAAAAAAAGAAAATACTATCAAATCAGATACGTACAGATGGCGTCTTGCTTTCCGTGGTATCCTTCTTCTTCTGGACCTGCTCCAACCGCTCGTGGATGATGGGCATGAGATGACTTCGACAGCGAAGATACAGGAAACGATCGTATAAGGTGAATATGGGAGCGACAATTCTGAGCAAGATAAGGGATGGGTCAGCACTTTTTTTTTTTTTTGGTGTCTCCTGCGATCACTGTCTCGTGGACGACTTGACTTCTGCCACGTCCCAGGGGAAGGGGAGATAAGCATCTCACTCACGGCTGGAGGAACCAGGGGAAAAGACTGATAGCAGCCGCGGTCAGCGCCACCTTGCGGATGAAATTACTGCAAATGAACAAGAACGCTCCGTCGCGACACAGTGGTGGTCCCATGAGGACGCGCACGGATAGTCGCGATATGATGTGCAGCATGGTGTCATAGACGCTCACCTCCCGCCATGCCTCCGTGTCCACACCCCAGCTATCCTCCAGACTGGCGCGGGCCTCGTCCACGATGTCGTCGGCGAAGCTATCGAGCTTCTTGGTGAGCTGGTGCTGGATGATCTCCGGATGTACGGGGCCCTCGACCAGATTCGCGTGGAAGAAGGCGTAGTCGGCCTGTAGGAACTGGCGGTTGACGCGCTCTTGGTTCAGAATGTCATCCGGCTGTTCCATGAGCCATGGGATCTGTGATGGCGGGAGGATCACTTGCGGTCCGTTGATGAAATAGGGTAATACGTATGTCTGGTCATTCTTGGAGTACTATGTTGGTCGTCAGTCCCCCTTCCAGCCCCTTCATTGGAGTGATCTCTCAACCTACCTTCGTGTAGCCTTCGGCCAAGAGGTTCTTGAGGCGAAAGAAACTGCGTAGGTTTGCTTTGGCTATGCTTAGCGGGTCTTTTCTTCCCCCGGTGCCAGCCCAGGGCAAGTTCCTTGGCAATGAAGCGTCAGAGAAGAGTCGGCGGAGCAGGTCGAGCGTGGTAATAGTCAGAATTATCAGAACAATTAGACCCATCACCCCCAGCCCTTCTGGCACCGCTGTAATAACGGTGTATAGTAGACTGGACATCATCTATGCTAGATAGGGTGCTCGCAAGTATGTCGGTGAGGAGTCGGTGGCGGGTAGATACAGATATCAAGCGAGAGGTATGTTAGATAGATCTAAAGTCTATCCGAGTGAGTCCTTCATTCTTCCGAACTACTCCCTATCCTGTGAACGCGCGCTTTCAGCTTTTGTAATAATACGAGAGAAACCTTTGCCGCCGAAGTCTGGATGGAGTTTGGGTCTTGGGTTTATCGTCCTTGGCCCTTGGAGTTGCCCAGACTTTTGTTTTCCCACTTGGCGATGTCGTCAGCGTCACGGCCCCCACGGGAGACACGATATCATATAACCAGGGAATCTGGGTTTGCCTCCTGATTGGAAACAAGTTGAGGTAGCCGTGACATTAAGCTTCTTGAGGTCGAATCCGAGAGCTCGTCTGATGATCCTCCCCTGGACTAGGCACGTTGGATCCAAATAAGTCACCCGGAGTGTAGTGGTACGAACCAAATTATGATAGTTATACGAAGGGTCTCGCCAAGGCAGATATTCCTACACTGCACAGTCTAGGTCAACAGGTTGCTGTAGTGAATTATTCACACTTCACTCGCTACTCTGATAGTAGCTTGCCCTGAAACAAAGTGTACCTATCCACACTCTAGATACTCTAGTATGAAATTTGACGGACTGATAGGTCATGTTGCAACATAACTACCTAGGTTATGTTGTTCTATATTTACTCTATACGAAAGGCGAGAGACAGGCAGCACGCTACATACAATCGAACCCATCTTGAGAAAACCCGGGCGCCTGGCTCGCCACCGGAAAAGGGGGTGTCCGTCTCCGCTGTATCTACTAGGTTAGGTTACGTAGTATCTAGTCTTTATCAAATCCCGAGCACCAGGTATCAGGAATCGGGATAAACCTCGTTCTGATCCTTCACCAGGGTTACACGTAAAAGATGAGATGCCCGATCTAGATCAGATCGACGAGCTCGAGGTTCGCGTTCCCTGGTGTATAGCAGGCGAAGTATAACTCATTGTACAGTCTGTAGCCGCGGCTGGCTCAGCGACGGGAACTTATGACAAGTTCACGCCGTAGTTAGTATATAAATATCTCTACTGCCTGGCGGTACGGAGCACACTACCCTCCCCGACCTATAATGGACGCTTTACCGAGTTCATCCGCAGCTTGACCGGGCATACCTGATCAGGATGTCGATCGTACCGGGCCATCAGGGCATCATCGGTCCCGTACCAGGTCACTGAGCTGGGAGAATGGATACGCCTTGTCTCAAAACGATATAAAAGGCATACGGGGAACGTCCGCAAAGGGAGCCCAGGGTGGTAGGTAGTAACCGCCGAGATTCCATGATGGAGTTCAATAATCTGTAGTGAGACAGCTGGATTGTTCTCGGAGTCCCATCCGTGGCTAATCTGTAGCCTGCAGGCTATCGTCGCCCCGGCCTGATCTACGCGTCGGTCCGCTTACTTGGGGAAGAAGCAGGACCATCACCGTTAGATGGCTTGTGATGAATAACTAGGTTACCGAATAGACAAAAGTCACTGTGCCTGGTCGTGGTCAGAAATATGATATGTGACAAAACCTATCATCCCAAGCGTCCAATCCCAAATACTTATAACTATATTTTCAAAACCTGTCTCGGCTAGGATTTCCTTGTGCTTAACTACAGTATGATATAACTAACCCAACGTTGAACCATGACGTTCATGATATCGTATCGATTCCCTCCCACATAAACGAGGGGGGGTTGTGGTAATAATAATCTCCGTGGATCGATGGACCGTGGTGGCGGGGGTATGAGATCAATTGACATGTTTCCTATGGCTGAACCAGCAAGCAAGCAAGCAGGGCAGGACAGGGCAGGGTATGTTAAGCCGAGAGCTTACAAGCAATATATATACTTCGTACGGACTCCTGCGTGTGAGAGTTCAGAACTGGCCAAGCTATCCAATCGGTCTTCTCAACTCGGCGGATCTTACGTCTGCACTTCGTAGATGGATGTCGCCTGTCAAGGATGATCCGCGTCATCATCCGGCACCAGGCACAAAATGAAATATATTAATTGAGATGATCATTGGGTGTGTTAGCACTGATTCAGGAACTCATCCTCTTTCAACATGTCCATCATTCTTCACTGAGAGGGGATGTGTATCTATCTGTAAGCCTCCCGCCTCCCAGAGGCGCGCCGCTTAAAGATGCCACTGGTTGGTTCGAGAACAATAAAAAAATAAGATTGCCGAATTTAAACTATTATGCATGTATTTTTCAGCTGGACCGCCAAGCCCTGCCATGTGTGTATGAGGGTTTATCCATAGTTATCGTCTAATGAGATTCAGGTGTGTACTCAAGATGTGTAAGGTTAGTCAAGATGTACTCCCCGGCCTCGTTTCTAGATCGCGATAATCCATAGGACAGAGCAATCAGTATCGTGATGCAGACGACCATATCCAGTAAATAGTCCGTAGGGCAGGATACGACTTGAAAAGACGGGAATCCCCCACCCTCCCCCCTTACAGTGCTGGGCATCCCAGCGTCGCCGACGAGGATACTACCCTACTACCGGGTATGATGAGGGACGTGACCATGACAACGGCCATTCGGTGTGTAAAGATGCGAGGTGCTGCGTCACCCCCGGCCTTTCCTTGGATTCCCGTTTTTCCCAATCTCCGGGTTCACTGACGCATGACTGACTCATTTGAGCCCAAGGTGTGAATATCACCAGCGGTGGGAGCGAAGCCGACTGGTAAATCATCGACTATTGGTGCTATCAGTCACCCATGGGGGAAGCACGGCGCAGTCGTACCAAGGTCACCGACAACCACACTGAACCATCGGGCCTGGAGTGCGGTTCCATCACTTCCTCCTCATTCACTCACACTATCGATCTACCAATAAGTCGACGGAGTTTTGTCTCGAGTACCGTGGGACTGTCGATCTTTGGAGTAGTTAGTGTTCAAATATATTCCGTACCCACGGCCTGAATCCGACGTGCAAGTGAAAACATACCTACCTACTTACCATCGTGTCTTCCAGCATAGACGCGCCGTTGACCACTACGGCACACTTTCTCCACATCTAACCGGTATGTCGCCAAGCACATCACCAAGCACGCCAAGTATTCAGATGCGCTCCATACTCTCAGTCGCTCTCCTCGGTCAGCTCGGCGCCTCAGCCGCAGAGCCCAACTTCTCAATCCCGCATCTCTTACCTTCGCCCACAGGTGCGCTCGGCCCCGTAGTCAGCCGTAAGTAAACCCCCCCCCCCCCCCCAATTCGCGCAGCAAGCAGGCAGTTCCAAGGCCCTTTGCCTTCCGCGTCAAGCTGGACTTGCGACTGACGGTTCCCTCTAAAGTCCTGGGAAATGTAGGCAATTTCGAGCCGCCGCCCCTGATCTATACACCGAACCCGTCGCCTGAATGCGCCAAGTCCCACGGCGGCAACGGCGGCGAGCTGCAGTGCTGCAGGGCAATAGTCGCGGGTGACCAGCCCATCGTCGAGTTCCTCGCGCAGATCTACGGGTACGTTCTGAACCCGAATGATGTCAATGGACTTGTCTGTAGGTTATTTTTTTCTTTTTTTTTGTTCTTTTCTTTCCGGGCACTGTCTCGTCCCCAATTCTATCTCCCAACCGGTAGTCGTTGATCTCCGGGGTGGACTTCGATGAATCGATAAGCCCATGATGAGAAATCATCGCATCGTATGCCAGAGAGCCACGCAGATTTTGGTGACGAAACTTGCTGATTTCTATTTTTGATTCCCAGGCGACGGACACCTTGATGGCTGCCCCGGCGTGCGGCTATGCTGCGAAGTCACCGCGCTTGTGAGTTAACTTTCCCTTCATCTTTTCTATGTATCGCATTCGTCTAGACCTCTGACATCAGTAGAGCCCCCTCGTATCCCTGTATTGCGCAGACTATAATCCTCATTAACGATTAACGGAACCGGCAAAGGCGCTTGACAAAAGTTGACATCCTGGGGAAAATGGAGTCCGTCTTCAACCGAATGGACACACGAATCATTGGGTCTGAGAATGACGAGATGTTGGGATGGGTGAAAGTAGAACCAAAACCCCCGTGTCATTCGTGCCAACTACCAATGATTGGGAATATAGGCATTGTCCACCGATGTAATGATCTCGAGTCTGAGACTCTGAGTCGATGATTCTTAACCCAACACCCCTGTCGCCCGCTTCCCCCTTCCCGCTTCCCCCTTCCCGCTCGGAGCCTCAGCCCTGTTATATGTATTGTACATGATGCGGATGCGATGTGATGGCAGCATGCTCAAACCTACACATATATATTCATACAATGGCACACTAATAACTCTATTGCTTGTTTTTCCGATGATATAATTGTAATTTCTGTACAAATATTTTTACCTTTGTCGTCTTAGGGTCTTCATAGCCATTTCTATGAGGCCGTCTTTCGCTTCGCTATCGGGGAAATTATCTAGGGCAGCAATTGCCCGTTGAGAGTAGTCTTCCGCTAGTGCTCTCGTTTGCTCTATTCCGTTGCTTTGGATGACAAGATCTCGTGCCTATCGGGGCCTGATATCAGCAACGGCTTATCGCAAGAAATGATTAGTAGATGAAACTCACTCTTTGGACATCACCCTCTTGTTCGAACTTCCTTCCCACCAAGGAGCCTAGTTCAGGGGTTGTTTTCCATGCGAATAGTAAGGGCGCTGTCGCTAGGCCAAGCTCAAGATCCGCGCCGGCTGGCTTTCCGAGATCCTTTCCTGACTTTGTATAGTCCAGCATATCGTCGACTAACTGGAAGGCTAACCCTAGATTTCGCCCATAAGCATAGGCAGCATCCACCGTAAGCGCATCGGCCCGGCCGAGCAGGGCCGCCGCTCTGCAAGACTTTGATATTAAACTCGCGGTCTTGAGATATGTCTTTTGGAGGTAATAGTTGAAAATGTCCTCCGAGTATGTGGGGTTCCGCTCATCGCGCGCCGTGTTCTTCAGCTGCATGAACTCGCCCTCGACTAAGTTCGCAATTACGGTAGCCAGGAGCTCGATGACTTCTGCGTTTCGCAACCGCGCCAATGCGACAGACGCTCTGCCGAGTAGGAAGTCGCCCGCTAACACGGCCATCTTATTACCAAACTCGTAATTCGCAGAGGGCGACCCCCGACGCGATACAGAGCGGTCGACTACATCATCGTGGAGTAGTGAGGCCGTGTGAATGAGTTCGGCGATCTCGGCTAACCTCCGTTGGGATGGGAGGATATCGCTCTCACTGAACTCGGGTTCAGACGAATAGCTCGAAAGCGGGGAGGAGGGGTTGGTGTCGGATAGTATATCGAGGGGAGATATTGAGGAGTTTATAGATTCGTGTGTCGACACGGGAGCGGCCTCGTTCTTAGGACACAGAGCCGTCGCGCGAGACATGAGCAGCACTATAAGTGGCCGTACATGTTTGCCCTCAGCCTGGGTATAGTATTTTGCGACCCGATCGAGCGACGGATGGCCGGACCCCAGAAGCTGCCTAATATTCCCTGTCAAGGACTTCATTTCCTTGGCTACCGTCCGGAGAGGGTCGACGTGCATATCGCCCTTGGTAGCCCTTGATACGGCATTGGAGACAACATTAGAGGCCACGGATACGGCGGCGGCCCAGGCGGAAGACCGGTGCGGGGAGCTGTGGTATGCAGAAGCAGATCTCGAGGTAAAGATACTCAGGTCAAGCAAATTGGCTCGTCGGCAGTCGGAGGACGGTGAAAGAAGGGTAGAGCGGCCAACTGCTCGCGCATTCAGCACGGTTCGAAACCGCATGTCCAGGATCTTGAATTCGACAGTCGCAAAGACCCAATTGCCTGATTGGATACTGGAAGGGCGAAGCCTATTTCAAACATGCATTGAATCCAGGAAATGTCTGTACATTAGTCTGTAGTCGTCTGTGGTGACTTGGCGATTGGCAAGTTATGCGAAGAGGCCGTTGCGAAAGGTCCGATACCTGTGACTGAAAAAAGATGATGCTGTGAGAGACGAAGTACGAAGTACATGCGCCATACGGATTAATGTGGTACAGAAAAATTCACCGTTGATAACGGTACCTTAAATCAGTAGGTAGTTACAGTGGGTCACAGAAAGTGACGCTCGCTCAGACTTGTTGCAAAAAAGACCACCTTTCAGAATCAACACCACGCGTGCAAATGACAATATAATACCCTCGAAAACCGGGTGTGCATTAAACAATGACCGGCAATTTAATAGATCCTTTTTTCTAACTCATATCTACATTTTACGTGCCCCCATCGTGGCTTTTATTCGAGCCCAAGATTCGGCTTGAAAAAATCGAGCGTCACTTTCTGTGACCCACTGTAGGTATATCCATAGTTACCGACGACCCCTCCACAGCAACACTTACGGGTTTACCCGGTAGTGGTTTTTAGCGGGCAGCACCGCTTCGACGTTACACTATCTCCCAGTAGGTGGGTACCTTACCGACAACAAAAAGGTCACCTTTCCAGTACGGACTAGATAACTAGTTATTAACTGGTATTTATCTCGTGCCTTATTCCGTATCTGCCTGTACCTTGCATTTATCCGATATATTCAGATGCTATCTAGGTGTTTAGGAATATATACCTATAAACATAGGTATTTTATATTTTAGTTATAAAACGGGTTGTTTCAGCGGCGGGCAGGCATGACATGAGGTGTGTGACCGGTCTAACTTTCACTACCAAACGACATGAAGACATCGAAATTAACATCCGGGCCATATCTCCGTACCGGGGCAAACCCATGGTATTAATCGACTGCCGGGAATTGCCTAGAGGTGACTTGGAAGTTCAAATTATGAGATTTGGCAAGCAGACAACTCTGAGAGTCTATGCTACTTTTGATGTACGTCTCTAGATACCCGCTGCGTCTGCTCCATATCTCGCCTAGGTGTAAACCGGGACAAGGGTTTTCACGGAACAAAACTAATTCTTTTCGTAGGGATTCAAGATGAAAAGCCTCTATGTACCGCCATAACTACCACCAGTCGTGTATCTAATGATGATCCCTTGTTTTTGATTCATGAACATGGTTGACCAGATTTATATGTTAGGTAGCTTTCTGGCTACTTTGTACCTACAATAGGCTCGGAAGGCCTCATGCATATAGGGACATATTGTTGTAGTAGTCCTAAATAGCAAGCCAAAATCAACATCGAAGCAAAAATATCACAATCTTCGGTGGAATTGCAGACTGGTCAACATTTGCCTGATCAGCCTATGGATCACGTGCTTTATAGTGCATGAAGCATAAAGCGGCTTCACGCATAAATACGGCTCTTGAACGTAAGTTTTATGCTTTTATCCATAGTTAATTCGTAGGCTCTCCCCGTCATTTGCATCCTCCTTCAAACATAAGCTCTTCAACTTTCCAACTCCCAGTAGTTTACAGTGGCGCAGATCATTCGAAACTATGGACTTTATTGAGCTTTAGCATGGTGTTACTTACTATGACACCTCCGATAGTGGAGGCGCTCTTACTTCTTAGGGAGTCCAGCGACGCTCATGATCGGACGGATGACACTGCCTCCAAAGATGCTGAAGTCGAAGAGCCGAGCACAAAAAACCCAAGCGTCGGAGACCCGATAAGCCATGGGCAGATAATCGACACGTGGAAAATGCTCAAGGCGAGAGGCCATGTTCGCTTCAGACTTGAAGATATGCTCCGTGGGGCGACTGTTTACGTGCCTCCGCCACCGCCCAAACCTGAACCGGTTCGTTGCATTCATCGCTCTGTACAATGGTGCCCAGCGCCATTCAGTTAAGTAGCGATGATAGCTAATCACAGGAAACCAGACTGATGAGTACAAAGCGCTGATGGCAAGGCTTCGACGGGAGGAAGAAGAGCGATCGTATGAGCGCATGTTGCGAAAGGCGCCCCAGCGAGAGTCCTTTGCCGAGCGATTCCCCTTGGCACCAATGGCGCATTCATTTGCAGAAGTGAACAAGCCATCTGGCCTGTCCGACATGGGTGATGATGATGCCGAGTTCGGTGACATACAGAAACAGGTGACGCTCATCATCAATTTCATGGTCAGTGTCTTCGGCTGTGGCGCTGCGCTCTGGAAGCTGGCGCAGTGGTGGCCCGTATCTACTCGGTTGTTTCTCAGCTTGGGCGGTGCTATCCTCGTGGCCATCACCGAGGTTGCCGTATACTCGGCATATTCTTGGAGAATGTCGCAGGGCGAGAAGAAGCAGGCGAAAATGACGGAAGTGAAAGAAGTTGTTAAAACTTGGGTTATCGGCGAAGAAGAGGATGTGTCATCGATTAAGCAGGATCCGCCGGAGTCTATAAATAACGAAAGCTTGGGGGAGCAACTGTCAGGTGAAAGTGGGAAAGCTCAGGTCGTTGACGAAGAGAACATTCCGCCGTTTGAGCCAGACTCACAGGCATCAAGCGTAGGTCTACGAAAGAGATTAAAGACATGATGATGCCAAAGAGGCCTACATGTATGTACATTTAATTTCCTTTAATCGCGTTTTCACTCAGTTGCGTCTCAGCCCGCACTTTTGGCATCAACAATGATGACGATGCCCATCCTGCGCTGGCAGCTGTCCTGCGGCTGTCATGCGGCTGGTAGCCTGGCAGTGGCAGCTGCTAAAGTCGCCGGTGATGTTTGCCCCACTATATAGTGGCGCTCAGACTTTACGCGACGCGCCTCCAGATGCTCATTTACGCGTCCCTCCATTTGAACTTGGCATTTGAACTCATCAATTGTCTTTCAATTCTTTTGTTCGCGCACATACCTATCCCTCCGTTGGACATTTTTGATACCCATCACCTATTTTTTTTTTGCCGCATGCTCGACATTTTAACCATCGCAAATGGAACTGGATGGACCATTAGCAAAGGAAGCTTCCCGGTAAGTCAGCTGCTCTTATATTTCATCCTCACTAAGTTGCGCACGAGACACAATTTACTGATGTATTCCTACGTGTTGGATACTATAGGATACCGAGGAAACCAGAGCGTCCTTATATGTCATCCTTAAAATCCTCCTCAATGGACACCCGACGACGACGGCTCCAAACCTACAGTAAGCGTACTTCGTCGATAGAGTCGACCACCGAACCTGCCCTGAAGCGGCGTCGCGTGAACACTTCTTCCACGACCATCCCTCAGCATGATGATATACCTGCCGCCCCTTCAGAACCCGAGCAAAGCGTCATAGCCCCATCAGCCTCTTGCAATGCACTCCCACCAGCGAAAAAGGGAACGATAAACGCTTATTTCCAAAAGATAATACCCCAGCCACTTGCCAACACATCATCCCCAGCACCATCTTCAGACCCTGTCGAGCCTACGGTCACGCCTCCATCGTCGCCTCCAAGAATATCCACGAGGAAGAGGAGGATGAGGAGATTAAAAACTCGTGTAGCGACACGACATGTAGATGAGGCAGGGTCTAACGCTGAGGATGACGAAGATGGTGAAAAAAGAGAGCTGTCAATTGGAGCACAAGACGGAAAGCCAGCAACACATGGAGAAGCCTTAGGGCTTTCGCAAACACCAAATGCTCTAAATCAATCTGAAAGCACGTCCAGAGACGGGCCAGCCATGGATAAACGTCGAGAAAACAGGCGACGACGGGAGAGCCGGACAGCGTCGATTCAGACAACTTTGGGTCTCTCCAACACTGAGCCACAATACACTGAGTGCAAGGAGTGTGACATGCTGTACAATCACCTCCACGAGGCGGATGTCAAATACCACGCCCGGCGCCACGCCGCGCTTCGGAGGGCCAAGGCGCGGGCGAGTGCCGGAAGCGAGGTAGTCGAATGATATTGTAGATAAGTGTGGAATCGGAAATTGTTGTTCGTTTCACATGAAGTCCGCTCAGAGTCAGAACCAACTATGATATGGGGTTCTGATCGGATGTTTGTATGGAACAAGAGTTGGGCCGAACGGTACAGGCTGTACACTTATTCATATTTCATTGAAGCTACGGCAACAGCAAAGTAGAAACTGCATATGACTTTTGCAAAGAAAGGCTCTTGGTGTTTTCCGTGACATTTTGTTGATTCGAAGTTGTCAAGCATGGAGTGGAACAGGTAGGTATTGGAGGCCGACCCTCGATATACGCATATGATTCCGTACATAATACTCCATAACCAACTATGTGGGATAGCTAAGTGTTCCACCGGCGTTGTCGCGCTTCTCGGAAGCTGCCCTTTCCACGACTGCTTCCATTTTAACCGACAGCAACAAATTCTTCGACGATCTGAGGAAACACCGTTTCAAAGGTGCAATTATATTGTCTATGAGACTTGCATGCATGTTGAGCACAGAATGATTGTGGCAAGAAAGGTGGCAAGCGATGTCAATTCTGCCTGGCCGTTCCCACGTTCCCACGTTCCCACCGTCATCGCCATGATACCCCCCCACGAGATCGTCGATTTGGCCTCCTCGGACGACGGCTGACTAGTCCGGTAGACGCATGGTAGGGCGGAATATTACGCGAACACGGTCCCCGCTTTGGCTTCGGCGAGCAACTTCTTGACTACTTCCTCAGACCCGCTAGAAGGTTCCGGGTATGTAAACTGCCCGCACAACGAGATCTGGCGACGCACAACGCACATGGTTTGTTGGCGACAAGTGTGACCGTGATGAGGAGAATAATTAGGGCCATTGCCGTCCACCTGGTCACCATCGTGTGAGGCCAGCACCACGTGGAGGACGGGCGAAGCTTGGCCACAGAAGGAATCGAAGAAGTGGCGTTATTGAGAGTCTAGCGAGTGCACAAATTGCAGACATTCCCAACTTAGCTGCTCCCATACGCCGACCTGACTTGACCATTTTCATGGACCATGATTCTGGACGGACTCAGCGGTATTGTAAGCTGTCTCAACGATCCCCTCAAGCTTGCCCACCGCCTTTTTATTCCGTCGGCCGAGCTCAATGCTTGCGGTTTACCGTATGTCACGGCTCTAGTTTCCTTGTGGCAAAAGGCGGCAGCATTCTCATGCCATTATCCGAACCAGGTACTCGATGCTGTTCCACTGGACTACCTAGTACATAAGAAGAGAGACAGTACATTCGTGTTGCGCTGTCATGAACATGCTTGAGAACGGAATGCACCGTGCATTGACACGGCAGGCCCTTACGAGCCTGCTCTACTTGCATTTAGTCGAATCGACTCGACGCGACGGTCTAAGTAAGTCATCATGGTTCTCACCAGACTTGCGTCTTGCATGGTCGTTGACAACCTGTAACTAGATTTAGGACGGCAAGGTCGTTTTCCCACAGTTGAGAGGGGCTCGCTGACCTGTTCCCTTTTCCTAGTATCTCTATATCTTTCTTGCCATGCCCGTCACACGGTCGATGTCGAAATCCCGCTCTATGCCATGAGGCTGTATGCTCCCGTCCGCACGTGTCTTCGTACCCCGTTGGTCAATGGCTCACGTTCTGACCGGATGGATGACCCTGCTTGTCTGAAATGTGCATATCCACTTGCGTCTATCCTTGTGAATCCTGCTGTTGTGGTTGAATGTGCAACCACAAGTCACGAAAACCCTACAGCGCATATGACTCTGACCGAGCAGTCGTCGATTCTTCTTAGCTTCTCTTTTCCCACATCTGAGCGCGAGCTGTGGAAGCCTAAGTGAGCATTTTGTCGACCCTCGTGATATATAGAACGTCCTCATACTCTTCGCAACTCGATTCCCCAGGCCTTCGGTCTGGTATTTCTCATCGATCGAGCGCCGATCAGGGCTACGATGCAGCACGAGGACCCTCGCGATTGTAACCAATGTTGCTCGTACGCCCCTTATTCTATTTAACCGTACATCTCATGCATGCCTCACGAGTCGTTAGGCCAAGGCGTCACACCGGAATGAGTCGTGACACGATTCGTCCGCGACGCTTCACCAAACTAACTACCAGACGAGGTCTGACCTATGTGAGTAACAGGACTGACAAGGCTTATACTCACGCTCGAGAGGTTGAACCGAGTGACTCCTAGAAAATGGACCTGTTACCTAACAAAACATAACTTGACTGACCAAGTCTGAACAGAATCATGAGGGCTAAGGTGTTAAATGAAGCCAATAACATTCACGATCCGGGTCAAATCTTCTTCTCCATTCAACTGACCGCTACCTACTGTGAAACATGATTACCAAAAGGGATGAAATCGGCTGCGCTGCACCGATGACGTGTTATTCACGTACCTAACACATCGTGGGCCGCGGCCATATTCACAGCGGTCTGCCGCCGCCGGCCAGGATATCATAGCCGTTCAGCTTTATCCTTACACAAGCATCTTCTCGCTCACACAACATTCACCGCAAATGAGACGTTGGTCTCACAGGGAAAGGGATTGCGGCCTTCATACCAATACTCTCCCCTCAGAATGACACGCGGCTACATATCCGTTCGAATACAATGCAGGTGCTGGTGTCCATTTGTCGGCTTAGTGTATCAACCGATTCTCCTTCTATAAGACCCATCAGTGCGTCGGTGTTGACACAGCGGTCTCTGTGGAAAGGGTTACCGATGAGATTATTGCTAAGATCACCAACGACGTTTATAAACCTCATCCAAACCTAGTAACAGGTGGTTTTCTGAAGCTAATATCAGATACGTCATCACCACCTACTAGCCATTTCTTAGTAGACTACACTCGAGCGAAGCGACGTCCCTACCAATATTATATTGATGAGTATCTACTGATCATAACAGGTGGCTGTCATCAAAAAGAGAGCATGAATAGAGTTCCATTCAAATGGCGTCCCACCGCTCTGGGTATCCTCGTTGTCCTGATACAGGGAGTAGCAGCTCAAGGACCTTCATACTTGCCTCTTCGGCCGCCAGCCATCCCGCTAGCAGTTCGAGATCCATACACGAACATATGGTCAACTACCGCTCATGGGGGAACCCTCAATAGTCAGAGTCCTAGTTTTTGGACGATGAACCCGGGCGGCTGGGAGGGGGTAGTCGAAGTGGACGACATCGCCTACGAGTATCTCGGGAATGCGACCAACAAGCTTCAGGGCAACACATCGGCAGTGCCCCTGGCTGTTTCATTTGATTCCCAGTCCTCCAACTTCACCTTTCAAGCCGGACCTATAGTGATTGAAGCAAGCTTCCTATCACCGGTCATCCCTAAAGATGTGTGTCGGTCCTCTATTCCGCTCAGCTATCTAACGACTATTGCCCGATCAACTGTAAGTAATTTCAGACTTTTCTCCCATAAATAAGCCCCACGAATGACCCTCTATCGCAATGACCCTGATCTTTTCAATCACATCAAGAGGTATTCAACGGTAGCTAAATGTAACCATACAGGATGGCAAATCGCATCAGATTCGATTTTATTCCGGTGTGACTTCGTCGTGGCTTAGAGGAGACACAAATGATGATATTTCATGGGAACTTACAAAGAACGGCTTACTACTCAATGCAACGGACAACGCTGGCGCTTCTCGCGATGATGTTTTCACCTGGATACAGCATCGACGCGACCAGCTCCTTTTTGGCGAAAATGAGGAACTCCCACAATGGGGTAATTTCACCTATAGCACAGCCCCCCTTAGCGCCAGCTCGCTGTCATTCGAGTACGGCGAAGCGAGTGCTGTGCGGTCGGGATTCTACCAGAATCATGTTCTAACCAATTCGTCTGCCTCCCAGTCTGACGTTGACAGCTCGCCTATTTTCGCGTTTGCTCATGACGTTGGCGTTGTCAATGAAGCCTCAATCAGATACACCATTGGATCTGTGCAAGACCCCATCATCCAGTATCTCACAGAGGATGGCCTAAGAGAGCTAAGGCCTTGGTGGTCGAGATGTTATGCTGATCTACATTCAATGATTCGCTTTCACTGGGACGACTATGATACTGCACAGATGATGGGAAACGGGTTTGAGGTGCAGCTCCAAGCTGATATAAACACATTTTATGAAGGGAAGGAAAACCCAGTCTCGAGTAGCCCAGCGTCAGCTTCGCATTCCACGCCAACGAATGGGACTGATCAGTACGGCCAGACATTCGTCTTCAACAGTACTACAGATGACGGCTTTCTCGATCCAACCACCTGGACTGGTCTCGCCATTCCTTTTGTATCGGAGGCCCAGTCGTACTACTCAATCGTGGCCCTGTCGGCTCGCCAAATAATGGGTGGCTACGTCTTTACTGAGGATCCGAATGTGACTAACCCAGATCCCCTATTTTTCCAAAAGGAGATCTCTAGCAACGGCAATGTAAATACCGTGGACGTCTTGTACCCGGCGGCGCCATTCTTTCTGTACGCCAATCCGAATTTGCTCCGGTACGCTCTGCGGCCTCTATCCGAATACCAGGAGGGAAATCTTTGGACCAACGACTACTGCATTCATGATATCGGAACTCACTTCCCCAATGCCACAGGTCATGTTGGGGGCGGCGAGGAATCCATGCCCGTGGAGGAAAGCGCAGATTTCATTCTTATGAGTTATGCTTACTACAAGTTCACGGGCGACGCTGGCTGGTTGACTGATCACTACGATCTCCTAGAGCGGTTTACTCATTATCTGGTCAATTCTTCGTTGATACCGGCGGCTCAGCTCAGCACCGACGACTTTGCTGGCGCACTCCTAAATCAGAGCAACCTAGCAATAAAGGGCATTGTAGGCCTACAGGCGATGTCTTACATTGCCAGCGTGGCTAACAGGACCGCCGACGCAGCGGATTACGCCGACACAGCTAAGTCGTATTACGGTCAGTGGGAGACTTTGGCAATTGATCCTAGCCATAAGCACACGACACTAGCATACCAATGGCGTTCAAGTTGGGGCCTGCTCTATAACATCGTGAGAAATCCCTTGCATGTTTTATTCGGCTTAAAGATGATCAACTTATAACGCTTGCCATCACAGTATTTCGACAAGTTATTGAACATGGGCTTGGTTGACGAGAAACTGTATACCATGCAATCAGACTGGTATCCGGCGGTCTCGCAACTCTACGGGACGCCCCTCGACAGCCGCCACGATTATGCGAAGACCGACTGGCAGATCTGGACGGCGGCTACATGCCATGCGGGCACGCGAAGACTGTTCGTCGACTCCATTGCGTACTGGCTCAACGAGACCACCACCAATGGCCCATTTGCGGACTTGTACGAATGTACGGGAACCGGCGGATACGTCGAGAACACGGAATTCAAGGCCCGACCGGTTGTTGGCGGGCATTACGCCTTGCTGGCGCTTGGGAAGACGGGTCAAAAGGCTGATGCTGAGGGCGGAAACACTTCTGGATCTCTCTTCCCCAGGGACAGTCCGCAGCCTTTGCAAATCCCTTTTCAAATGAATCCGTCCGTGTGGTTTGACGCGCTCGTTGATGAACAAAAGAGGGCTCGTGAGATAAATGTCACAACGGTGTTAACGAGCTAGGTTAATAGGCTTTCCCTCGAGAAACATCCCAGATTTAGGACGTAGAGATCTGGCATAATGTAACCAGGGCAGCGCAGTAATATCCAAGTCTATCGTATACATAAGAAATACAAATCTAGTTGTATTTGCCAAATGAAGCCTGAGAAGAACATATGAAGCTACATATTTCCTACATTATTTCCTACATGAATTGGTGATGCTACCGATATGAGACAACTCGAAGTCACCTACAATGTAATATCGACCCTAAGACAAAAAGAAAGAAAAAAAAACGCAGTTTTCCGGTCAATGCGACATAGGGGAAATGAATATGACTATAGTTTTCCTTTGGCTTTTCCTCTTTGTCACGCCTGTCCGGAAGCATTCGATTTCTGATTATACATCTGGCTCGGATTAAAGGACAATGGATTGCGCACGCATTCACGTCTCTCGCACTCATACTCTCTGGGATTACGAGGTTTATGTTGAGAATAATACATAATTCTAGTTTACAAGCCTTACTCCGGAAACCATACGGGGTAGAATCGAAACCTGATCCCTTTCTTTATCCACCAGTCACCATGGCGGGCTACGACGACGACGACGACAACAGACAAAACCAAGATGATGGTGGCTACTATCAAGACGGAAACGACGCGGAACCCTCCTCGTACCGCACTCCGAGGAGCTCCGATGGTCGTTACAACCAGTTACGCCCTCGGTACCGCAACCACGGAGATTGGAGTAGTGATGCAGACGATTTACAGCTACCTCGACCGCTATCTCGACAGCCGCCCCGACCGCCGCCTCATATATACTTACCAGGACCGCCGCAGCCTCCACCCCATGGAGAATTCCCAAGACGGGATCAACCTCCCCGACCACCACCCCATAGACAAGCTACAGGACGAGATCAACCTCCCCGGCCACCGCCTCATAGACAGTTTACATCGTTAGCCCGGTCCCAGCAGCAACCTCAACCGCAGCCTCAAATGCCACTCCAGTCCGACACATGGTTCGCCGAGCCAGCCGAACCATCTCCACATCCCCAGGTCTCCGGCTTCGACTACGCCTTCGCAGAGGAACAACGGCGACGGGACGAGGAGCAAGATCGGCACCACCAGCGCATCATGAGACGGGTAGCCAAGGTCGAGCGCGAGCTGCGGGACCACTTCAGCAACATGCGCAGCTACGACTTCGAGTCCGTCATGGCCCGCGGCGCGTACGGCGTCACCTGCCGCATCATCGAGCGGAGCCACCGCGGCCTGCCGCGACGACTTATCATCAAGCGGGCGTTGAGCACACAGGGCGTGGAGGGTTTGAAGCATGAAATCATGGTTATGCAGGTATGTGTATAATGAATGTGATATTTCTCAAAATATCAAAGAGAGAGAGAGAAAAAAAAAAGAAAGAAAAAAAAAGAAAAAGAAAAAGAAAAAGAAAAGAAAAGAGGGCGGAGCATCACCGTGTAATCAGTACGTATTAACCACGATAATAATGATCTAGAAATTAAACGGCGCCGCACACATCGCCAGCGTGGTCGCGAGCATCGACGACTCGCACCCGCTGCGCCCGACGAGCTTCTTCACTCGGATGAGGGCCCGGGCACGAGGGCGGCAGAATGCGTTCCTGATCGGCCTCCATGGCCCCGCGCTCGTGATCGAGTTCCTCGAGCACGGCACGCTGACGGATCTCATCCAGAGGGTGTATGCCGCCCAGCGGATGCTACCGAATCGTGTGCTTTGGGGCTTTTTCCTCTGTCGTAGGTTTCTGAAAAGAGAGAAGAGAAAACCCCCCTTGCCTTGGGAACTTGATTTATGTAGATGGAGACTGGGGGGGTTTTTGGATGTCCAGTTGCTGACGATACGGATGTGAAAAATCTAGTCACTAGAGCTTGCATCGGCATGGAATGGCCGAAGAACAGACCCGCCAACACCAGCGTGCGTCTCGAGAAAATCCCGAGAGACCCGACCGAGCGTCGTGGCTTTTGGGCTCACTGCGACATGCATACTTCGAACGGTATCGTAGCCTTTCCCTCCTTCACACCAATGAAATTCCAACTTCCTCACCTTCAACCTTTCTACACTCAGTCTCCTCAAAGGGGGTTGGGAAACTAACGCCTTCTCAGTCCTCATCGGCAAAATCGACTCCTTCAGAGAGCACAACTCAGTCCCGCCGGTAAAGCTCATCGACTTCGGATTGGCGCGACAATGCAGCGAGGCCATGCAGCGGAACATACGCGACATAGCAGTCGTGATGGTCGAGATAATCACAGGCAAATTCCAACCAGATCTACTGCTGGAGCGTACGGTCTACCGAGATGTAGCAACCATGGCCACGCCTTTACTTCCAGGACCGGACGGCCGGTTTCTCTTCCCTTCACTCAACCAATGCCTCCGCAACCTGTTGATCCTTTGCCTTGCTGTCGAGCTCGCGGATCGGCCCAGCCTTCAGGATGCTTTGGCGACTGCAGAACGCGCGGTTATGGGTGGGGAAGTCGAACTTCTTGGACCTGATATGGATCTGGAAACGGACGAGGAGATTAGAAGAGTTGTGCAGGAGTTAATCTATGATAGATGAACCTGAAGAGTCCACGTGGGCCGGAAGGATAACTCGTTAAGATACTTTTATGATGTCTAGGTCGGCTAAAGGTTGAGGAATGAGAGGGGAGAGGTTCCATGCTATATATAAATATATATATATATGTGTGTTCATCATGAGAAATACCGATTAGAAGGAAATAATCTACCGCCATTCACATTGCATGTGAGACTTGCTAACGATGGTGTGATGCGAAAAAGGTATTGCTTGAAGAAGTTTTGTTATAAACAAAATTATAAAGCCATATCTCATCGTATTATGAATCCATTCACAAAAGCTCGTGAGGAGATCAACACCGGCGACGCCATCATGCAAAATCCAGCCCAAGAAGCGATCGACAATTGAAACAAACACCAGACTCCACAGCCCAATCCCATAAAATGGACAAATAAGGTAAACATCAAGGTTGAAGCAAACCCGCAGAAAAACGTGCGTGATGCAGAGAACACACATACATAAAGGCATGCGACCCTCGTCCCCAAATCCTTTCCTAGATTTCATAAAGCGTGGTTGGCCCCAGCAGTGCACGGGGCCAGCCGTTACATAGATATGGACTCTGTCTGCATCATTATCTTCATCCTCATCCTCATCCTCATCCTCGTCAAGCGCATCATGTAGATATAAATAAAGAATTCGGCTCTGATTTGCACAGTAGCGTTCCCCATCACCTCCATACATATGAGAATGGTTTCAGTAAGTCGTTGTCGTGGAATCGTACTTTTAACCCAACCCGCCAATTCAACTCCATCCGTAAAGAAACCAATATCGAATCCGTCCCAGAAATTCCACCAAAGGCGATTGAGCAGAGATTGATTGCACTTGAGCACAACTGGATCCCGGGCAATATCCTAATGCGTTCATTAATTCGTTTTCTCCAATCGTATGAAACGACCTAGTTAAGTCGCAGGCCTCATAAGCTTTGTGTGAAGGCCGTTGCGAATGCGAAACCCGCGCCAGCCGTTCCCCGGGTAGCCCGCGCTTTTGAGTCGAGTAAGCCGGAAATTACCGTGGGTTATCAAGTCCTCTCTCATATTGTAAGACAGATCATAGACATGAAAGAATAGATCTACCAGTTCACCCCCCAAGGGTGGACATTGCCACCCCGACGCCATGGCCTCCTACATAAGTACAACACTCACTTCATGCTATCATGGGCGGCTTTACGACACCCGGGTCTGTATGCAATGGGTATTATGATTGGAAATCAGTCATCTAAGCAGATAACTAGTATGTTGGCGCCCTCATCGCCAAATGCACGAGTGCTGGTTAACGAAAGACAGTGTGAGGCCAGAAAAACCAGGGTATCAAAGATCTGCCGAACCGCAGGACGGGGAATATCGCTCCAAACGCCGCTGCCGACAAATTCAAAACCCATGCCTTATCCAGAGAAAGAAAATGAAGGTCGACTTCCGTGAGAGGAACGCTTTTGAAAACTCTCCAATGTTCCAAAAGCTAAGTATGCTCGTAAATTGAATTTGATTTGGATGCACGCTACTAGCGAAACCTCGTGGGTGGCAAAGTCATCCCGACTCGATCGGGCCGGCTATTCATCGCATAGCTCACTTCTCGAGTCCAATTACAAGGGCCGTCTCCCTGTGCCACAGGAACAGACGCGATATCCAGTCTAGTTAACCCCCTGTGAAGGCTCATTTCTGAGTTAAGAAGCGTCCGTTTGTCCTCGAATTCAGTCGGGTTGGTCGCGGGATATAGTGCGGATGGATATGTGGCCTTGGGATCGATAATGATCGGAGAAAGATTTCCCCTCCTAGGAGACGCTGGACGTTGGGGTAAAGGATCGAACGACTCGATGCCGGGGAGACGGACCCGGCTATTTGGCTGAGGGTGATATACGGGCATGTGGTCATGGGTTTGTGGGGGGCTCGGGTATTGAGAGGGGGTGATGACATGGCTCAAACCGCTGCCCGCGATGGTGGTGCCGTAGTTGTTTGATTCAGGGTGCCATGTTTTCCGGCGCTCGTCCGAGGTAGAATCTCGTCGGACGAAAATAGATGAGGTAGGTGACGCAACTGCGCTACTAGCCGGCGGGTATGGAGCCGGCGGACCGGACCCGCCAAAGGCCCCCACAGGCACGGGCCCAAATGTTGGTCGGCCAGTATTCGGGCCAAGTTGGGATTGGAACGGTATCACCCCCGAGGAGGAGGGGACACTGAGACGTCGAGCTGGAGCCCGAGGCCCCGCATACAAACTGTGCGAGCGCGAATGCGATGAAGTCGGTGCATACATGCTGTGGGAGCGTGAATGTGACGAAGTAGGTGTATACATACTGTGAGAGCGTGTGTGTGATGGAGTGGGCGATGCCATGACAGGTCCCCAACGGGGGCTGTCCTGACCAGTGGAGAAGGTTGCCGAGGTAGGCGTGCTGAAATCGCTGGGTGATGGTGGTCGGTGGACATGGGAATGGAGGAACGCCTCGGATGGGAATGGAAATCGATGCTCCGCCATTACTAGAGGTGGAGGATGACGACGAATATCTTCTCGCGGGCTGTAGTTGGACATAATAGAACCAATACTAGAAGCTGAAAGAGACTTCGAATGACCCCGCACCGGCGCCCCCATGCTTCCAGCAGTTGACGCTCGTGCCCGGCCAGGCTGTCTGACTCTGTCGGTACGAATCTGCCTTTGAAATCGGGTTCCCGTCGCAGCAAGCGAATCCATCGGTATGTCCTCGTTGACATGAACAGTCTGCGCATGTTGTCGCAGGTTATCCAAACGTGAAAATCGCCTTGTACAGTGGCATTGGAACGGTCGTTCGCCTGTGTGTTTCCTATAGAGAAGCAGTTAGGATGCGCATTGATCTGAGTTTTGAGGCTTTGTCATGAATTACCGAATGTGTCTGGCTAAGTGCTCGCTGCGAGTGAAACTCAGGCTACATGGAGGAAAATCGGTGCAGTAGAAGCGCTGAGATTTCTTCTTCTTGTGTGACTTGGAGCCATCCCCGTTGATGCTTTCATCATCAGAAACAGCACCCTCCTCATTTCCGTGGGTTTCTTTGTCCGAATCGTCCATGTCCACGTCCTCGGAATCGCCGCGCGATAATCGAGAGTGGTCGCGCTTTGGACCTTTCTCTTCAAAGCGATCGGGCATTCGTACAGCTTGGGGGAATGGCGAGCTGGGGAGAGGGCGCTGGCCGAAAGTAGTCGTGGCTGGCGTTGGGGTTGTCGGGGATGCGGCCATCCCGTCGTGCTTCTCGACCTTGATCATTAGGGTGGAGTTGACGGGGCGGAATGTTGAGGCCATCGCACACCAAAGTTGGTATTTCCTGCGTGGGTCGTGATTCGCAGACTTTTGTCGAGATCAACTAGAGGGTTGCCAGCGTTGCTGGACTTGAGTGAGCGCGGGCCGGCAGGGGCGGAAGTAACAGAGGCGGATGTTTGATATTTATTGAAAGGGACTAGTCAAGGGAAGCGAGACCAGGGATGGCAGAAAGAGAAGTGATTGGCAAGTGAGATTTGTATACCATTCGTGGCCAGATTCCATGCAAGGCGTCCTTATTATGTCTGGGGGTAGGACTGAACTGAACTGGGCTGGATGGACTGTCTTGTTTTGGCCTGCCAACCAAGGACGATGTTGTGCTGACGGAGACGGATTGCGGCGGGGGCGTGCTGGATCTGCCAATGGGGACCGGGGCTGAGAGGACACTGCCTAGAGAAATGTCCGGAGGGGGATGGGATAATAGCGTTGAAGTCAAGCCTTTGCGTGACCGGTGACGGCGACAAGGCGCCGATGGCGACAAACAGCTGTAATGGATGCACAGCCGATGGAGAGGATAGTTTCGGCCAGACGGCGGGCTATCTCGAAAGTACATTAGTGTTCATCGCAGCGACGAGTGGAAGACGGGTCTGCAGGGACGGACCAACCACCAGCGGAAGGAGGGGCAACTAGCGGGCTACAATGGAGGAGGATGATGAAAGTGATGATGCTGAATGAAGTGGATTATCGATGACAATGACCTATATAGGTACATTTTGTACTTGCGCAGGTAGTGTAGGTATTTAGAGGGGGGTGGGTTGTTTCTGCATACTTATGGAGGGGGGGGGGAGATGGAGATGGTGGAGGGTCCGAGAGCTGGGTTCAACGGGAGGACCGGACAGGGTACATTTTAGGTACATGCAACTAAGAAAGGTGCCCGGAGAGGGGTTTCAAGGAACAGGGCGTTCAGGCCAGGAGGGTCAGGCCAGGAGGTTCTGGGCTAGCAGGGCCAGAGTGGAATGGGTACCTACAGACTACATACACGCAAAACCCAACGCAGCACCTAAAATAACGTGGGATCCCGTAGGTACAGTACGGACCTTTCCTGGCACGCAGTTAGTGTACCTACATAGCATAGCGCCGTCACATACGTAATGTGCCTGCCTCTACCCAATTTAGGCACACATACGTAAGGCACGCATTGTACCTATTGCTGCAGCTTGTACGCTACGTAGTACAGTCTGTACATGTTTCGTACCTACCTCGAATCCCGCACTACGACCGGCCTTATAAGCCCGCTATCGGCAGCAATCATCGAAGGCTGGTGTGATTCCCTGGAGTCTCGTACATCATGTGCCGGTACTGCCCGAGCCATTCTCGATGCGTGCAGCTGCAGCAAGGAAAGCAGCAAACTCTCGACTTTGCACATTCATGCACTATGCTGGCCCTGGCTGGGGAGTAAAGAAGCTGCGTGCCTGATAAAGTGGATTTAGTGCGTCGAGGTCAGAGGGCCTGGGTTATAATAGGTACGGGACCACGGCGATTCTATTCGTCGGAGCACTGGCGGGGCATCGGAGGCGCTGGCGTAACGACGTTCAATTACCTACATCGGTATAATGTAGGACATAGCATACCTACGAGCTAGGTATAGGCAGGTCAGGGCACATTGATCCTCCTACCTATAAGACGCCTACCTACGATATAGGTAGGTATGTTGAGAGGCGTTATTTATACCCACACTATAGTATACTCGAAGGCTAGAACATGCAACATTATTACCTACAGGCTATCGGTACACTACGAAGTGCGAAAACAACAATATCACCGAATATTCACATGCCTATTGTCTGTCACTTATAATAGAAAACGGTAACTACCGACAATAATAGGGCATGATGGCATTGCCTATCTATTATTACTAACAAACTTCCGTTGCACGGAATTACGGAATTACGGAATCACGGAATCACAGACGCACCAGCACAAGCCCAGAAAGCCAGACAGCCTAGATAAGAAAGTAGAGTCATCTATCTACAGTATAGTATAGTATGTATAGTATAGTACAGTACTGTACCAGACTAATAAACCTAGCCGGTGGCAACGGTTGATGGTGTGTGCTGTAAGGCTGGGTAGGTTGAACCTTTTAACGTTTCCGCTACAGGCGAATAGGTAGTGGCCAGGTTATTCTAAGGTACATAGCAGTGCGCGTCCCGGTACATGCTGCGATCATGAGGGAGGAATGATGAGGAGAGAATGACGACTTTGCGCTCCTTCGAGAACGGGCAGCGCTACACCAAGTTACCTACCAGGGCCGACTAACTAAAATGGGGCTGATGAATAAGCCCTAAAGAGGAGGGGGGGACAAGCGAACCACCAAATCAATTTGCAAACGCCCCGCCCCAGGGCCCCAGCAACCACTGAGCTCAGGTACCGGCTCCGTCCTCCAGCTGGACCGAGGTGGAGCACCAGGCACAAGGCACACCGAACAACTCCTCGGACCGTCTTCACGCAAAGCTTGCTCCGTCCAGCACAGCACTGTACTATATCGTACCTATCTACAGTACCACAGTTGAGAAGACAAAGGGCCCGTGCCCGTCGTCATGCGTACTACTTGCAGTAGGGTATGAATATGACTGCCGCAACAGCAACCCTGAACCCAGCATAGGTTCCGACTGGTGGCAGAACCCCACCTATTGCGATTGAGCCAAATGCTGCGGCGCCCTTGGTGATAGTGACAAGTCTGGCAGTCCGACAGTCTGCACACACTGCACACACTGCTCAGCTATCAACTCCCCTACATTGCATTCGGCACCAAGGAAGAGGGAAGAGGCACACAAACACACACAACAAGTTGACACCAGCCTACACTATTCGGCGTCGGCATAGTTACGGCGTATCATTATATGCGGTTCCTGCCTAAGTTCTCTCGGTAGAGCCCAAGCCCGGACCGTACTATTTAAGTCGGAATGTCTCGTCCGTGCAGCGCCTTAACTACTTACAGTTCAGCATACATACAATGGATGTAGCCGCACTACGGTACTTTCAAAGTTTCACCCCGGCAGGTTTCACCATTCAATTGGCACTCTTGCCCGTGCAGAATCCGTGGCTTGCAAGACGGGATAGGTATGCTACGTGAGATAAGAGCGCACAGTCTACAGTCCGTAGGTAGTCCCGTACCTACACTACACACTACCTACCTACTGTACAGGCTGTGTACGGGCTACAGATAACTACCTCCGTTATTTGAAATCAGCGAGATGACGCGGCAATTGATCTGCAACACGTGGAGCAGTTCGTCGGTTTCATGCTCTCCTCATGGGAATACATACCTTGCCTTGAGTTGAGGTACCGTCGAGTCCTTCCAGAAGTATTCGGGGGGAGGGGGAGTTGAGTGCCAAGCCTTTGACATGTCCTGAGGATATGCTTGTGTGAACTGGAGCAAGCACACTGATACCTAATTCTACGGACGTATGCAATGGGTATAACTCAGGACACGGGACGGGATTACGGCAGGTAGCCCTCTTATCTGCGACCTCTTTAACGCTCCAGTTTACTCCTGGTCTCTGCTTGGCTGTTGCTCATGCATATGGCCATCGGAGCCAAGTCCTTTTGCAGCGCCTGCTTAGAGATCAGCATGAAGATCCATACTAACCTAGTCGTTACTCAATCCTGTGCCTGTCGACTTTGTGACAGGTAAATACACTACAACTACCGGCACATTACGGACTAGAGACGTCGGGTACAGTCTGTACCGGTTGATACATGTATCATGTAACTATGCCTAGCGACACAAAGATAGGGCAAGCATTGTTCGCACACATATCAATCAAGATAAGTAAGTTAACCGAGGAATAGTTACCATTTATCTAGATGCTCATGCTCATGGAATGCTATAGGCATATGGCAGTGAAGACTAACACTTCCGACAGGTCATCGGTTGCTAACCTCGAGACAGGTTCTAGAAATGAGACAGGTTCGACAAAGGAGCCAAGGCGTCGGGCCTCCCCCTTCTATCCGCTAACACTACCACTACCACCTCTGGAATGTGGAATGTGGAATGTTGGCTGGGGAGAATACCAAGGCAGAAGCAAGAGTCGCGATGGCTTGTGCTGCCAGTATGGCCTCACCAATCATCCTGCACAATGCAAGGCACAGTATCACGCCAACGCCTCCCATGATCTCGTCTCACTGCTCGTCCCGCTTATTACCGGCTGCTCTGATGCCAGCCGCTTGGCCCTCTTTCACCGATACCAAAACCTCGAAGATTGTCTCAAAAGCCGTTGCTGTCATGCCACCTGACCCACAGAGTGAGTTTAAACCTCCAACCCAACCCAACCTGCCTGCCCGGCCCGCCTTCAATACATCTTTTTTATCCTACCTATGAAAGAGCTCAAAGCTGTTCAACTTGCCGCGCACCCCAATAAGGCTATCTTTGCATCCGCGCCACCGCGGCTCCCTTACTTACAGCTTCGCTTGTTCTTAAACCTCTCACGTAGACCTATCATGTGATTACCTCTACCTTATCGACCGGCTAAGCGGGTGTGATGATGCTTGATTGTTGTAAACAAAGCAATGGTTATCACCCCATCCCTTCAAATAAGCGACCCTATTGATTTGCAGTGGCATCATTTTTACCCCTCCCCCCCGCCCGAGAGAAGAGACGAAGCCGTGAAAACACCAAGAGTGGTTCCGTCTTTTTTTTTTTTTTTTTTTTTCCCTCTTCCTGTTGGTTGGGTCATGCAATGCGTGAATCGCATCGAAAACCACTCGCATGAGTAAACAATATTTATTACCCAGCAGGTAAACCATGTCTTACACCAAAACACTCCACGGCCGTAAAAACTGACAAGCAAAAGGTCTCTGGTTCACCCTGCACTTGTGCCCAAGTTAGATCGGCGGCAGCTTTTCTTTGCTTTCAGATCGCTCGCTATTTGCTAGCGTTAAGCGATCTGATCTGATCCGGCGGGGGTCGAATGGAATCGGCATTGCGCCTTCATGTATGCGCGTGGAGAGAAGAGGAAAGTTCCTCACGCACATTGCATCCTCAACCACTCCAAGGTTAGGTTAGGTAGTAATGGGGCGTCAGTGTTGTGCGCACTTTCGAGTTGCTTTTTCACAGCCTGCCAGTTCAAAGAATGGTGTACCGTAAGGTAGTTGTCGTAAAGTATCGAGATGGTAGATAATAATAGTGTCGGGAAGTTGTCGGTTGCCGAAGGGTCGTTAGCGAGAGCAGCAGCACAGTCCAAGATCACATAGATAAACATATCTACACGGTCTGGTTAGTCAGCCATTGCGACCAGGGACCAACACCGACATATCGTGTCAAATTTACTCGGTACGGCGTAGATATCCTTTTGCGCTCCACCGCGTTCAAACAATCTGTGAATAGCGCCTTGTTTGTTTGTGTTTTTTTTCCTTTTTTTCTTTTCTTTTCTTTTATAAAAGAGAGGGGGGAAGAGAGGGAAGTTTTTATTGAGAAGGTATTTTTTTTCATAAGCTATCAATCAAACAATCGATAAAAAAAATAAAAATAAAAACTAGAAAAAAAAAATAAAAGGATGCCCCGGCTGCCATCCAACATCAATCAGTTCCAGGAGAAGATCGCCGCGTCGTATGCCGCTGGGGACTCTATCCCGAGTATTCTCCGCTCCATCAAGGAGCAGGGCTGCGATTGCACTCAGCGCACGCTGGAGCGACGGATCCAGCTATGGGGCTTGCAACGCCACGCGCTCTCGGTACACACCGACGCCGTCGTGTCTCGCATCCAGTTCCTCTTCTTCGTGCAGGGCTGGACAGATGAGTACATCAAGGACGACCTGGAGCGCGCCGGCGTGTCTACCACCGTCCGCACGATCCAGAATATCCGCCTCAAGCACGGCATGCGGAGGCGGTTTCGGAAAGACGAGGACCGCTTCCTGGCGTTGAGGCAGTCTACGGATTGGATGCAGCAGCATGTTCAACGAGGGCCTGGGACAGATGTTGGTAGAAGCTATATATACGAGTTCGTACGCACGCAGGCGGGGATCATCGTGGGGAAAAACCAGGTCTTTCAGTATCATAAATCGCGGTGGTCGGATGAGGTCCGAGAAGAAGTCCGTGATAATCAATCAAATACCTATCGCGACGGCATGTTTGTCATCCCGGGCCGGAATTTCCTTTGGTGTTTTGACGCGCTTGCGGAACTTCGAATGATGGGGATCGAGGTTCGTACGCCGTCTCTCCCAGAACTGTCGATTCGTTTTGCTGATATAGACGTAATATAGATATATGTCTGTGTCGACGTATATTCTCGCATGATTCTCTGGATGTACGTCGGGCCCTCATCGTGTGCCGCCATGAGCACATTGAAACAGTTCCTCCGCACGATAGCCATAGCCGGCGTACGACCCCTATTGACCGCGTCAGACATCGGCTCCGAGCCTGCCTTATTTGCCGGTGCCCAAGGTCTTCTGGCCGAGTCTGACAAAGCGGCCATATCATACGACGGGCCAGACGACGAAGAACTTACTCATCAACAAGGTAGCCGTCTCTCATCCTGTCATATATGGGGGTATAACGAGGAGAACACACGAATCGGCTCCTGGTGGCGTACGATGCGTCCCGGATCTCCAGACCGATGGCGTCGTTTCGCCGAAGAGCTATGCGCGACGGGTTTATTAAGACCACACGACGACAATGACCTGATCGCAGTATACGCCATATACGGACCCATGCTACGCACAGAGATCACCGAGTTCGCCCAGCTCTGGAATACTCGCCGTCAAGACCACCACCACATAACCCCCGGGAAACCCGCAGAAATCTACGAGGCGTCACCGACCAACTGGGGAATTCCGATCGAAGAAGGCTCAGACACCGAGCGCCTACTTCGCACGATGACAGACACCCTGGAGAAGACCGAGGTCGACGCTTTCCTCCCGCAGGAGACGGAAGACTGGTGTAATTCCCAGCTGGAGGAGCTGGGATTCAACGAACTCCCCCGAGGACAGGTAGACTACAAACATCCGCATATCCGCGTCTACGTCGAGCTTCGCCGGCGTGTGCGTGCGCACCGGGCTAGTGGACAGCGACCACGTCTCTCGATCATGCCTCGACCAGTGGATGGGGGCACGCAATATGTATGTGTCGATACTCATCCACCCACTCCGTGTGCCAGGCCAATTGCTTATTCTTTAGGTGGCCTTGCTGAACCGAAATCACCCGGTATTGCTTGACCCCAACGAGCTTCATGGTGATCCTATTCCTTCTGACATGCTGGACGGTATACGCAATTATTATAGACAAGATGAGGAACGGGAAAAGGAGCCCGTAAACGATCGCGCTGCTCAGCCGTGAGGAGGTTGCGGAGTTCTAGTTTTTTTTTTTTTTTCTTATCTTTGTTTTTTTTGAGGGGACGCTGCTCAAGTCAGATTTCAGGGAAGCCCGACTCACTCAATACCGAGGGTTTCCAAAACTTACCTCTTCGGGATCTGTTTCCGCAAAGAACAAAGCTAGTCAGTGAAAGATTCCTTTTTCTCGACTATTGGTTTTCTTTTAGCATTTTGGCTTGAATAGCTGAAAACGTCGCGCCACCGCCCCATCGTATCGTACGGGTAAGCGGATCTCCGCTCGAAGAGGCAGGAATACACACCCCTTATCTAGTCAGTGGCTATCTAGTTCACTCGACCAGCATCGCGGCTTCGAATTACGACATCAAAACAAACATAATAGCATCAAACTTTAGCTCCCGCTCCCGCAGGAGAGAAGGTTTCATCTTACTGAAACCTGGGTAGCTTAGCATGGGAATCACAAAGTAAAGGAGGTCTATATGGGAGATAACATATTCCTAATTCAGGTAGGGTACATGATCCCGTTCCCGCCCGGACTTCAAAACCCTTCTCTATCGAGACCCATGAGACGTTTTTAGCCCGCGCACGTTTCTGTTAATGCTAACCACTTTATCTGTACTTTAGCATCGGATTTAGATGACTCTTGAGGTTCTTCGGTCCTTTGTGGAGAATTGACTAGCTAGTAAATTCGCGCGTGCCATGGTCTGGCTTGGTCTTCTCCCCAAGAACACCGCAGAAAAGTAAAACGTCTGTCCTCGCTGCAAGAGGGTAACTCCACGAGCAGCCATGTAGAAAGGCAATTCATAGCAAGTAATAGGATCCGTTTGCTTGTTGTATCATGGGGATTGCCACGATATTACTGGCAGGCAAAGGTCACGATGTCGGCGCGGAGAAAAGCACATGAGCCGTTTACAGCTCATTTTGCACGACCCTGCCTCTTTGGTGCCTCCACCATGTCCGTCCCCTACCAGCAGGTGCCTGTTTGGCGCCTGCGCGGGCTCCGGATGCCCTACCCCGACCGCGGCGCTGGGCTGGGACCTCGAGCGATATCTTGGCCTCCTCGCTCTCTCCCGGCTCCTCGCCCACCGTCCGCTCCGCCATCCTGCGCGCTTCTGCCTCCGCCGCTCTTGTACGCGTCGCTTCGAAGGGTTTCGAACGTCTTGCCGCAGACACCTGCTCATATTCCGTCCGCTCGTCGTAAGCCCAAGCCAGGAGGGCCGTAGAATGCGTCAGACACCACAAGACGAGCTCCCGGGTCGCGAGGGCATCCTCAAGCGGATCGTGTGCCATGCAGCTTCTCTGTATTTCGATATTCATCAACGCCTTGCAAGCCGTCTTCAGCGACCATAGGCGCGGGAAGCGCTTGGTGGAAAGCCCAAAGGCGGCCTGGGCCGTCAGGATCAGGGAGTCAACGACGCGTTGGGCGGCGATGCGCAGAATCTTTAGGTCATTAGAGAGTGCGTGTCCTATGAGGATGGTATGCTCGTCGGCGACTTTGAAAATCAGTTCGCGCGCCTCTGGCCAACCTCGAAGCACCGTAACGTTTGGGTTTGCCTTAGCGGCGTTGAGCATGGCGGCATCCACGCCGCTCACGCGCGTGCGCCATTGTCTGACAATCCCCATAGGTTGGACGAGCGAGTCGAGGACGACGCTGCCGGTCATAAAATCCACGACGGAGATGCGAACAAGGTCGGAGACATTGTTTTCCAGCTCAACCATCTCACAGTCGATAACTAGGGCCGCATACTTGCGGCTGGTGCTGTCGGGATGGACAGGGGGCAATGGCCTAACAGACTTACTGTCTGATATCTTGATCGCCCGGGCAAAGCGGTACAGGGGTGGGACGGGGGGGTATCCCGCCGACGCAAGGCGATCTTTATTGACTAGTTCGAAGTCAAGCATCATGCGGATCGGTTCGGACAATGCGGGCGAGGCCCATTGGTAACCATGATTCGGCTTTTCCTGAAGGGCTGTCCCCGATATTCCGTTATCACGCCAGTAGTGAGGAGCAAAATGAGAGTGTGGCATGGCCATGTCGATGTCGGTATCTCCCTCGCCGCTTTGGGTCGATTCGCGTTGAGAAGGTGGTTCCATCACACCGTTCCTATGGCCGGTCATAATGCCTTCTTGGGCTTGTTTGGTCTTGGAAACGTCTTCGGCTGCGTGTTGCACGGTTAGAATCAGACTGAGGTGCAGATAGTCGGATGAGTAGGTAGATAGGAACGCCTGTCAAGAGACCTTTCCGTCTGTTGAAGTCGGGGACGTATTTAGCAATATGCAAGTGAACAAACTCACTCAGGCTGTATGCATGCAGTGTTAGGCAGGTAGGCGAGTTTTCTTCCAGGAGAAAGAAATAAAGTCCGCCGAGAAAGCGGGATCTAGAGTTCGTTAGAGCTCGCGGGCTAGCTTTAATGTTATGGAATGCGGACATACGGTTGCCAGATGTCACTCGATACGGCACACGCTTTCAAGTTGGGCACCTGGTGATTGTGTGTATGATACTGGGCAGACCAGGTCACGCACCAAAAAAAAACCCGGATCTTGGGCGTCGTTCTTTTTTCCCAAAGTGTAGGGGGCCCAATCAAAACCAGCCGTTATGAGCAAACTCCGTTAGGTATAGGCATCAAGAGGAGACCACGTATCTGCATATGCGTGGTAGGCTGTTGTTGGTTTGTCGTTGGCAATCCAACCGCCGGCGTGAGGTTGCAGTCGCCCCGAGAGTCTGACTCAGCCCAAGATGGTTGAACTTATGGGGTGGAATGGGGTTGGAATGGGGGTGAATGATAGGTGCTTTGGTAATCAATGTACGCCTGGCGTGATGTTAGAGAGAGCCAGAGCGAGATAAACAAGCCCTACCTAGTCTGATGGACGGCCTTGAAATATCTCGTAAAATATCTTGGTACGTTTGTGGGAATTCAAGTAGAACTCGGATACGGGTGTTGTTGTTGTTGGGTTCCCGTCCTACTGTGTTTCGGTACCATTGGGTCTCAATTCCCGTCACTGGAAGCTGACCGCTGATAACTATATGGCGGGAGACGTCAACACACAGTGCCAGTATACCTAGGCGCACTGTAGACCTTGATTGTGTCCTGTTCAATGAATCTCTGGTAGAAGCAATGGAAGCAATGAAGACAATGGAAGCATTACCTGCACTGTCATTGTGAATGCGGGCAGTGAATGGAAAGGGGCAGTTTTTTTACAACAACCACATCACTAGTACCTGTCTATTTTCTGCTTGGTCCCATGTAGATAGCAAGATTCGCTGTGGCGGATGGAGGCGGAGGTAACAGAGAAGCCCTTTGACTCGTTGTTATTAAGAAGAGATTCAGAAAGTGGGCACCATATCTAAGGCTATGGATCAGGGGAGAAGACCAAACATGAAGTCCAGAGGCAGGTAGGTATGAAATGAGTACCAGTCGGCCCATCTCAAAGTTGAAAGAGGACACAGGCAGTACTTGGAAGCGAAGCACGTCACCAAAGGGTCTCAGGAAGCTGCCACCCATTCAATGCCTATAGCACGCCGAAGGAGAAGGAGAGACCCTACATCCCGTACATGAGGAAGGTGCGGGAGTAATGTTTCCGGGAAGGCGTATGATCAAGAGAATGAGAAGGAGCGAGCGACCTCATTCGTATTTGTTTGTTACTGCCCGAGCTTGTCCGGGTCCCTTTTCCCTTCATCTTAAGAATTCTTCATATCGTCCGGCCTAATGTCGGCTCACAGACTTTATCAGAGGAGACCTGGCCCCCTTCAGTTGCTGTGGAGCTACTGATATGGATTCACCATGCAGCTTTAGACCTCGCCGTCATATGAGTCCTATCTAATAAAAAGCGAGAGATACACGTCTGTGTCCTGTCCTTGGGCACGAAGCTTTCGACTTAACCAATGCGAATTCACGTTACCTATCGATGCCATGATTCCTCAAGTTGGATCTCAACCAACCCCATAGCGGGCCCAGATTCTTACCCAGGATCTAATCACACCCGGTTCCAGTAGTTAAAATATATTGTCATGATGCATTCCGTTACGCAGAAAATTCTCTAAAATATTTCCTATTCAACTTTTCTTTTCAAAACAAAAATTCCTAGAAAAAAACACGCAACGTGTTAGCTCAGAGTCTCACTCGTACAAGTGCTCTAAGCTCTACAGCGCCCTGCTTTCGCATTTGGTATGAATTTATATGTGCGGCGTTCGTCTAGCGCTGCTCGCCACAGACGGATCCTTATCACCAGGCGTCGCCGCGTCAGTGCCAGACTCGGGGCCCGTCGGCCGTCCAGTAACCCAAGCCCAGCTGGCCGTGTAGGTATTGATGGAAAGAACCCTAGCTAGGACCGTATCTGAAGCTGTGACTTTCAGGTGATGAAGGCGAGTCCATTACCACGATGCCACTGGCAACTCGTTGAAAGACAGACCCTTTTTTAGAAAAAAAAGAAAATATATAAGGCCTCCGTAGGGTAAATGGCGATTTATCAGACCAAGCACTCCGTCCAACCGAAACTACGAGCCTATGACGGCGGATATTCCGCCAAAGGTAGAAGGCCATGGCGGACTCAACGAATGAATCAAAGATGAGGGTCCTCTGCTAACATCTTGCGGCGGCACTCAAGCCACGCTTCTCAGAATCTGTGTGTATGACATGTTCAAGCCCCCTTATTCTGATTGTCGTCTAGATCTAATACCGTTAATATTGTCCCTCTTTTGGGTTATCTCGGCGGTAACAAATAGATCTCCGTTCTTGCTAGGTACACGTAGTGGTCCCCGCGTTCGATTCGGCCTCCATCAATGCAGCAAGTCTTGAGAATCCACGCATCATCCCGGTTCATCGCTGCTTTATATCGATGCTTCAACCTGCACATCATACGCATAAAAATGCCCGAGTAGGGTTCGATCCGAAGGCCTTAAATAGGGCTAACACACACGGGATGCAACAGGAGCGGGATACTTCCCGGGACCATATAAAGCGGCAGAAGACTCGGGAGATGCAACACCGTCAAATTATGTCATGGCTCATGAACACATTGACAATGTGGGAGCAACGCCCTTGCAGACATAATGCTGAGATGGAGAAAGAGCCGACGATACCATACTGCATATATTTGCGTGCCCGGACTCGAGATTTGGAAAACAGACAACTGTCAGTCAGACTTTATACAACGAGAGTTTTTGTCTCCAAGAAGTGCGGTGTTGTCGCTATCTCCAGATTTCGGTGACATAACTACGGACTGCAGTCATCCTGCCCCTGAGGATGATAGGTCCACCGCCTTGCTCGGCCACGAAGTTAGCTCCGGTACATTGACAAGGTTGGAGATGAGTGGTTGCCCCTGAATGGCCAAGCAGAACGGCCAGTGTCTATCTAGTACCGTAGAGCAGATGCTGTCCAATACCCACACGATATACGTTGAGCCCCCTCATTCCCTGCCTATTATTATTTATAAACATCTTCATTCTTTTCCATTTTTTTCACTCTTTTCAAATGGGCTTCACACACGACGGTGATCTAATGCGTTCCCCTCCGCTTATGCTCCAAATTGCGGAGATAAAGGTCCAGCGCCGCGGCCCGAGAGGGTTTACCGCTGTGCAAACCCCTTTTAATGACACTTCCACGACATCTCAATTCCGCTCTTGCTATGTTCACAGTCGTCGTTGTTCATGGGTTCAGTAGCAGAGTAAGTGCAAGTCAACTATCTCTAGGTGCTGCTATGAATGGATTGATATCGGATTTCAGTTTTCAACGTGCCGACGACCGAGACCGCTCCATTGTAGAGTAGGCAACACCCAACCGGCTGCCCGGGCTAGATAGTATTATAGTAAGTAGCAGGGATCTGCCGAGAGTACCAATCTTACCCACGTCCGTGGCATGAATCGAATCCCACGGCGCCGTGGAGTGATTCCGAGTATACGCATTAGGTAGTGAGCGTGAACTCGGAAGACTGTACCGCAAAAAAACATGAGATTGAAGACGGATGTGGAGCGGGGGTTTAGTTTATATAGTTGCCTAGGTGTAGAGATACTGCCTTGTCATTACTGGTGATTGTAAATTAACCAGCAGATATCAATTAAACTGCTAATTGGAATTGAAAAGGAGCTTGCCACGGATGACATACTCGTATTGGCCAACAGGGTAAACGAGAGGCAGAGCTCATTGGGCATTATCGCCAGCTCATGATGAGTAGGTAGGTAGGTACCTTGGTATAAAAGAAACTATCATCGTCGCATCTATTCGTTTTTAATATCGTCAATTTTTTTAGATTCTTATTGTCTGGGGCCGGATGAGGGTGACGGGTATCGGCACGCTGCGCAAGTACGCCGTCTACAACGAGGGTGACATCGTGCTCTCACGCCCCGGAGCCCTCTGCGCGTGGTGTCAACGGCGGCTCGCGACATCAGATGGAGGAGCTTGGTTGCGGCTGTTGAAGCGAGTGATATACACCATGTTGTTGATCCTAAGTTCTTCACTCTCGAGTCAGCTATGGAAGCGTATGAGTATCATGTGCGTTGGCTTCAACGATACCATCGTCGCGCCTCTAGAGTGAGAGAGAGCTGACTCCAAGATTACTCAGTGGTCCCAAGAGAAACCTTGGTAAAGTCGTGATCGGATTGAGTGAGGAAGGATTCCTAGACGGCAGCATGGATACGTCGGCTGTTCTGTGCTGCTGTCAGATGTGAATAGATCAATCAGGCATTGTAGTCGGCTCGGGATCTACGACTGGCTCGATCGTGTTTACGATATTAGACCGGACAAGTACCTGTTAGTTACCCATAATGTTACTGTCGATTGACGTGCCTCATGGGTGTCAGTAAGACATTTGCCAGTTTCTTGTGTCCGATTCATCGCAACACAGTAGACAAGGACAACGGAGAGGCACACGAACCATTCCAGTACCGCCCTCATGTCGCGAATATATAGAATCATGCCAGCGCCAAGCACTCAGGGTCGCTCATAAACATGTCCGAAACAAACTTTCCAAACAAATGCCACACGTTGATGTTTCACTTTCACACAACAACAATCCAAAGACAAGACTACATGAAGCCAAGAAGAAGAAAAGAAGAAAAAATGTACCAGCAGTCCCGTCCCCCAGCCCCCACGAAGATAGGCTCCCCCATCTACCGCAAAGGGCAGACAGATAACAGGACCACAAGTGAAGCCGGGAGGGCAAAATGGTCAATTTCGCATAAAAATGCCAAACCAACCCAAAAACTCCCACCCACAATTTCTCTCCTGGAATTGCTGGTAAACGTGCCTTTTCACGTAAAAGAAAGAGGAAGAAAAAATCTTTTCTTTCGTTTACGGTAAGAGAACACGCTGGACCTGAACACACTGAAAAGGGAACAGGCCTCGTTTGATATACCGCATGGATTACAGAGCTGCAAGGAATGATCTCGCCTTGAACTCCACCTTGCCGCGCGGATTCATTGTGGAAGGGGAATGGTTTATTATGGAGAACACATAGCACGAAGGGAAGGAAGTGCAGTAGAGAGTTGAGAACTGCGAGGAAAAAAAAAGGGGGGGGGGGGGGTCAAATAACCCAACCAGGTGGGCAACAACGTCTTCGCGAATAGACGGAGTGTAGAAATCGTATTTTAGTATTTGACTAAATCACAGAGTCCCCCATAGACTCTTCAAGTGTTAGCCCGGGTATCGCATGATCATGACATAGGTAGGTATCTAGCCTAAGGCCTGATGCTGAATGAATAGGAGAACGAATAAATGAATGTCTGGACAATTAAGCCTAGGAATCGAACATGACCTTCTTACGTCCTCTTCCTCGACCATGATCTATGACATCCAGCTTGCGATCAATTGCCATGATATCCAGCACCTCTCTCTCCAGCTCCGCCCGGTCAAAATCTTCATCATCATCTGGGTCGTCTGCGGCAGCACTCAATTTTGGGCCGAAGAAAAGAGTGCTCGGGGCCGGTCTCGCGGGCGTCCGACCTGGCGATCCTCCCTTATTAAACTGCACCGCCGTCTTGTTTTCGACCGACTCATCCATTTCCTCCGTCAAAGTCTGTCGCGACAACTTCTTTCGTGGTCCAAAAGATAGGTTATATGCTACGCTGGCAGGTTGCTCTGGTTTAGGGTGAACGATGATGGCGCTAGTATCGCGCGCTCGGTCACTCAATCCCTTACGTCGGCTTATCACACCCCCAATACGTGTGCCGACTGTTTCATCGCTTTCCCGTATTATTACAAGCCTGCTTTCGCCACATACCACCACATCAACAGGCAAGCCCTCACCACCGGGGGCACTCATACCCCCAGTTTCGGGAAAACGGACGATAGCACTAACACTAGTGCATCGCTCGCCCATCAGTCCGACTGAAAGGTCATTAAGGCGGATCATGCGAGTGGGTTGCGCACCACTGAAAAGATTCACACCACCGCCGGCGCTCTTTCGGATCTGCGCATCCCAGAATTTGAGGAGGCCGGGTATCGTAAAGACATGATCAGAGCTTCCAATCCATAACGTGACACTTTCATCCGATGTCGTGGTGGCACTTGTCGGCAAAGGGGTTACGACGATCCCTCCGTTTACTGCAGCCAGGCGCTCTGGACCAGATGAGCCCAAAAACGCAGTACGTCTGGTGTGTGGAGTCATAGGCACAAATTCCGAAAAACTTCCCGATGCCCGTGCGGGGTTACGTAACGGACTCGTACCCTCGACATAACCGCTCACATTGAACTCCGTAATGGCATCCCCGACAATACCAGAGCTAGCCATACCGAAGTGCGAAGACCCTTGGGGAGACATGCCATCGATATCCCAAATGCCCCATTGACCGTCGGCTAATAGCACAAATATCGCACGGCCACGGCCAACCCACGATGCAGCTAATATTGGTTTCCTTGAGGTCGACTGTCGGATGAAGGGTGGGTAAAAAGACACTAGCCAGGAGCCTTGTGAAGGGAAAGGGCCTTCGGATATGTCGTCGGGTGGCATGGATGCGAGGTTGTAGTCGTAGATTCTTACAGCGTTAGGAGACGCATTACAAAGAAGTTGCGAGGAATGTTTGGGATTGAAGGCAATAGATGTCAAAGGCTTCGATAGGTATTCAGTCTGGAACGGTTCGACACGTCGACCAGCCTCGGTCGTAAGATTTAAGGGCACATCCCATAATCGTAGAGTGCCTGATGCCTCGCGGGAATGTGACGCTATGACAACACGGTGAGCTGCTCGAGTCGTCGATTCTGAACGTTCCGAAGATTTATTGCGGTCATAATTAGATCGTGGCCTGATGAGGGACATAGCTAGGCCGTCAGAAGGCTTATGTTGGCCATCTAAAAGGGTGACAGTCTCTCCCCATTTGCCATTGCCTGCCTTTGCAACCAAGAGCGACTCCTGCAAGTCCTTCCTGGCTTTGCTGAGGGGTGACGGCGGAACAAGCGGCAGTGTTACTAGAAATACCTCGCGAGTGGCACACGAAACCGTGAAAATGATCTTCTCCTTAAGAATATCAGTTCCTTCCCACGATGCGTCTTCTGTGAGACAGGGTGTGAGAGGCAGGGTGGAAACGTGGAAAACAGCCGTATCGAATTCGAGGTCGAGGGTCTGTGTAATCTCGGGGTACGCGCATTCGTCTAGATTCTCTTCGAATAGAGGCTGATCGCCGGCCGAGGAGGCACTCGGAGCAGTATCCTCGTCATCTGATGAGTCGATAAGCATAATCGCATCTTGAGACGACGTGCCGTTTTGGCTGCCATTAGCCTCCTTCTTGGGAGGCTTCTTCTTCGGCGCCTCCTTCTTTGGATCCTCCACTACCTGTGGTTTGAATTGCCGGCCGCCACGCCAAACCAGAGTGACGCCATTCTCGTGGCCATAGATGAGAATCGTTGCCCCCTGGGGAGATAATACGGGATATGTGTGGACCGTATGGACCCGACGGGCGAGGTTATATCTACCGGGATGAAGTCAGCGAGTTTGATTCCAAGTGGCTTGGCTGACCAGCAGTCATATCAGGAAAGGAGCCAGTCATACGTGTATTGGGTATTCTGCGCTGTGCGACGAACGCGCGCCGTTGTCGATGGAGCCATGGCGTAACGAGTCAAAGGTTGGTGATCGTTTGCTTCAGGATGTCGACGACAAATGACAGGGAGGACAGTGATGGTGACGATGGCAGATGATGGGTTGGGGCCTGTGAGTTAGCTATCATGTTAACTCTTATAGGATCAAGGAAAGGATTCTCAGAAGCCAATGGGCACCGCCACAAAATTCTAGGCAAAGAAGACGGATTATTCGTGTTGATGGTGATTGACGATGATGATGTGGATGTGGAAAGTTGACTTCCCTACAAAGTTGACAAGGGACGCGACATTGACCAAGAGCTTAAGTGGGGCTGGCGGCCTTCTCAAGGCTCGGTGTCACGTGAGCTCACCAGGTGTTGGTTCCCAAGTACCGGCTGAGTATCGACTCAAAACTCAGGCGCCGCTAAGACCACTTTAATACACTGTAAGCGACCTCTATAAGGAAGCTACCGGCTCTTGACTCTGAAATCGGTACCTCACCTATACTTATACCAACAATCCCGTTCCAGGACCTGGACTGCCTACACCTCCAGCAGCATTTTCCAGCATCTCTATCTAGATAGTGTAGGTACTAACCTGAAGGCCATTCAAGCACACTCAAGCACATGAAATTCCATCAAAGCTGGGAGTCATTCCGTTTGCAATGCCAACGACCTACAGTCTGTAGACTCTGAATCATTGCCATTATGAGTAAGCGACACGGCCACATCAACCCATCAAAGGGCTGAGATGTAATTATGTGGCCGGGGGATCATCCCTCGCATCTCGTCCTCACATGGCCCTCCTTCACTGATGGGCAATGTGTGTGTATCCGGTCACATAACCAACTCGACGGGGATTATAAGTAGAGGTTTTTTCCTCATCTGACATGATGAGATTATACTGTAGTCAGTTGCTTGTGTATAGATAGGTAAGGAAGGGCCTAGAACACGGAATAACACCTCAGCATATCCGTCACTGCATCTCATCATACATAGGCACACAGTCGATTGACTTCCTGAGGCTTATGCTTATGAGCTGAAGCAGTTTGTACTCATTCATTACTTATAAGCTAGTTTATGAGAGTTCGTACGTCCTTTAAATCGTTAGGACATAATACAATCTCGTGTCTTTGTGACCGAAGTCCTGCACTTTGCCATTGCTATCATAGTGAGTTGAGTAAGCAGACAAGATACGTATTCGCCGGCCTCTAACTAGATGTGCATCAACCAAGGGTATAACATGGATGAAACAAGCAGGCCTCCGGCCCCCATCTCATAGTGTTGATCTACACTATAGTCCGCAGCCAACCATCTAAAATGCAACCCAAAGTCAAAGAACCAACCGAGTATAAACAAGACAAGGCCATCTACCCTAGCCACCAAGTGAGATAAAGCAAAGCTTCGGTGTCCAAGAAGCGCATGCAGTCGATACAGTAGAACCGTACATTAATAACGAAGATAGTTACCGAACTCAGTAACTAATCAGAGTAGCTATCCATCGCTACCGAGAAAGACATATCAATCCCATGTCAACGTCCGGGGAAGAATCCGAAACAACGGCAACCTTCCCCTATCACAGGACCCCCTACCAATACATATCAATGTAACCCAACCAGTTAGATAGAATGGTAGCCACTTCATACCCCTCAAGTCGAAAGATTACCCTGCATGCATCCGGCAGATAGGTCTTAGCCGATCTACCTTGGTATGCCAATAGAACACGAGTCGTTACGACACTATAGGCATGCCGCCGACAACACGGAACCAATCATCTCCGCATGCCTAGAACGGTTCATCGTGCAGATGCAAGCGAGCAAAGATAGAATATGAACCAGCCAAGCCATCTCCAGCATAAACGCACGTAGATACCGGGACTGCCTAGTGTAGCAATACGAGAGAGAGAGAAGATACCTATACGAAGCATCACAAGACGTCTAGACATCGAATCTTCATGACCTACCTAGGTAGATAGATACAAAAGCAACGGCGACGACATGCTCCCATTACGACTTGAAAAGTATGCTCCACGCCATAACAACGCAATGAATTCATAGATGCCAAGCCTCCCCACTGTTCCGGGAAAAAAGAAGTGAAAGTTCTAACAAAAGAAAATCTTAGGGGATGATTATTGTATTTGCTACTCGCAGGGTGTTGATGCTAGCGACATTGATCTGATAATAAAGAAAATGTAATAGCTTTGCTTGCATGGCAATACAGACCTTTCGCACACCTTTGGACAGCCAAGAGCCCTTCGCAATCCCCCCCGAGATTTAATCCCCACGACGTCAATCAAGGGGAAGCAGATCGCCTACGCGTTGAGCATGGACATCCGGGAGGGGACAATGCCTCAATGATAGACATCGGATGTCCGCAGGGGGAGGGGGGAGGGGGCGGAATATTCGGGTCAATGCACATCGTTCTCCAGATGACCGATGTCATTTTGTCAGCTTCAATCCCGAAGTCCATCTATTGGACTAATTCACATAATATACAGCCAAACGAGCCCTTCATGTTCATTGATACCTAGGTAATCTTCTATCTGGAGAATATCCGCAAATGAACCAGACTGCAATGTTTCTCGGCAAGGTTCGGAGCCAACGTCAAACTGCGGCATTGCAATTATAACCCGCGTACAGACCACTGATCGGAAGCGTTTTTTGTCGAACGTTCGCCTATCGCCTGGGATCTTGGAACTCTCTGTCGGCCTCGGAGAAAGTTGCAATGCGCATCTCGAACAGGCGCAGCTTCGTCCTACGTGAAGCAATCAAGAGAAAAAGAGTGAACGGGAATATGCGGGTTTTGACTCTGGGGGGTTTGACCAGTCGCCAAGTCCAATGCGCAGCCCAGCGCTTGTTTTGTGCCACATTTCAGCACATATAACGCCTGGATCATCGGAATCGACCATCCAATGTCAAATAGTAACCACCATCGAACGCCATTGATGCCCAAGGAGGAAAGAATTTTCGGAGTGCGGGATATGGTCATTGTCTCATCTGATGGTGGTGACTTATGCGTTGGTTACCTGTGAGGTCCGTTAGTAGAGCTGCGAAGACAGGATTAAGGTATAACATACCCTCAGGATTCGTCGGGAGTAATCTTGGTTGTCGGCGATGCTGCCATCGCTCATGCGTCGATTCATGATAGGGTCCATACGAGAGTCTGCAATGGACATGCCGCCACTGCTGCGAGGCTTTCCGTTCTGAATGAAGTTGTTGACAGCGGCGTTTCGGCGATGCTCTTCTTCTAACTCGCTATTCCTCTTCCGCCGGATGTAGAAGTATACACCAGCTATGATTGCAGAAATGGCGACAACTCCGATAACAACACCCACAGCGATGCCAACCTTTTTACTTGATCCGCCGTTGCTGTCACTGCTGCTTGAGGGCAGCGGGGCTGCCGACGAAGCTACCGATGTCTCGGCTGCTAATACAGTTAGCTTATGAAATGTCTACGGACCGAAATGAGAGCACCTACCGGCTGATTGTGTAGTACTGGTAGAAGTTGCTGAGCTGGTGCTGACGGAGCTGCTTGGGAGCTCGGCCTCGGCCACGTTAAACAATACGCCAGTATTGTAGACAGTAAAAGCATTCAGGCCACCACCTGAGCGAATGTCAGTAAAATAAAACCTAAACCATCGGATCACAACATACAGGCTTGAGGATCGAAGCCGGGACAAGGCTCATTGCATGTTGAATCAGGAAGAAGTGTCTTCTTGTTGGGCATTTTGGTACCGCAGAAACAGGTGTCTGCGTACGTGGCGCCAACAGGCAATCCCTTGTCGCGACAGGTACCAGCACATGCGCCCTGCGTGTTGAACTTGTTCGTATTGTCCTTTGTCATGTCCCCAAGAGAAGAGTAGCAGCCAGCGACGGTGTCGGTACCCAGGATGGGGCTCTGTGCGGGTGTTTCAACACCCTTTTTGTCGTCGGCATTGGCGAATGCCGCCAGGGCCAACAAGGCCACAGCGGTGAGTTGCCGAATTGCCATGTTGCGTAATGGAGTGATTGAATGTAGTTAATAGGGATAAGCGAGCGAGACGAAAATAGAGCGGAGTTGGGGTTTCCGATCGATCGAGATTCGATTGTGTGCGAGAAATCGTGTTCTGGAATGATTGCCCTCGATTGAAAAGTTCCTCAACGACTTTTACACGACCTCGATGATTCGTAGTCGTGACTACGCAGCGGGAGTCATGGAAAATGAGGTCCTTGGTCGGGTCGAATGGTTTCTCGAGAACCGACGATGTATTGATAGCCGGACCAGGATCGCCTTCAGTTTTCTTTGGTTCGTGTACTAAGAAACACGTCGGGCGAATACGAAACGACGGATACCGCAATCAATGGCTTGCTCTGTTGCTTTGTGACTGCTCCCTTAGGTCGAAGACGGTTTTTTTTGTTGGATAAATGCTCCGTAGAGTTGACGACGAATAGAAGACAATGCCACGGGTGAATCGGGATCCGGGAAGGCTCTAGAATGGGTAGGTAGGTAGAGGCAGTGTGGTCGGTTCCTAGCGCTGTCGCGGTTAAATTGTTGTCGTTATTATCGCTCGGCGATGTGAGGGAACGAGTATTACAATGTATAACGACCTTGATGACAGACAACGCGCGAGGCCCGGACGACAACGAGGCAAGACCAGTCGAAATGTTGGAAAACACAGAAAGGAGAAACTTCGTTGAGAATTAGGTGGGAAAGGAATGGAACTGCCCTGTATGAGCGAAATAGGAAGGGGATTGAGGGAATGTTAGGGGCGGGAAGGGTAGTAGTGTACGAGGGTGAGGAGTAAGAGCGTGGAAATGGGAATGATGGGGGTTGTTTTCGTAGTGGACGCGGCCAGAAGAGAGGAGGATCCGGGCAAGAAAGGGGAGAAACCCACGCAAAGACCACACATAAACCTGCAGACCGTGCGCCACACGTTGTGAGTTGGTCTGATTCAACCTGATAAGGAGACGGTGGGCCCACTTAAGAGCCGGGATGCTGGCGGCCTGCCCTGTACGGTGTTGCAATTAATAGCAGTGTGGATGCGTACTGTACAGGTAGCAATACTTATGAGCATGGCGCATCGGGCGGACTGCCGGACGTACCGCGGTACATGAACAGCTGCGGTACCTGCAGTGCTGTGGGCCGCCTCCAGGCTACCACCGAATAGGGTGTAGTCCGACTAGGTCTGGCACATTTAATTTGCTGGAGTTGAGCTCCTTCCACTTATTTTGTACAGCGCCTACCTATCAGGTGCAGATTATGCTGCTCCACAAACCCTTAGTTCGTGCGACTACTCTGTATTAGTGTAAGGAACATTGTCAGCGATTCAAACCGGACGACGTACTGGATACTCGGTCTGACTCCCCTCAATGCATTACCTACCCAGTACTGAGTACTTGTTCCTGGTAGGTATTACCTGTACCTCACTACGGATGTACTACACAGTGGCTAAATTAGCATGAAGGACCAAGTGCCACATAGGTACCTGCTAACCCGTACTTGGGCGTACGTGTAGTATGGTGATGGTATGTGTTCGAGGTACCGTAGTTTTGCGACCGAAATCACACATTCTGCAGACTTCAAGTACGGTATGTTCAGATACATCTGAAACTGTATTTCGCTGCTGAATGTTTTCTAGATGAAGCCGCTGGGTCTGCTAAAAGTCAGGCTAAGTTTTACCACGTTGTCGGGAGGCGTTGTCGCTAAAACGCCCTATCACATTTTTAATGACTATATGAAGACTTTAAAGTTGCGCACTGTGACTATGGTCTTGGTATTGTCCGAGATTTTGGCTACGATTAATGCTGCAATTTACGACCGGATATGTGCGGGATATGTGCGGAATATGTGCCTGACCTGCCGGGTCCACTTTCTTCCCGTAACCTCAAAAAGATATCTGATCTTGTCGGCCTGCTGTGTTCCGGCTTCGTTTACCAACTCGAGCAAACTCTGCGAGCAAGAAAATAGGCCGAACGGCAGCAGGTAAGTATGTATATAGATAAATGCGTGTCCGTGTCGCTTCAACAACGTACGAACATCAAGCCGCAACGTTCGCTAGCCTGCAAGTAATCAAATCATTATTAGCGTATAGCTTTAATTACTGAACAGCACTTACGGAATTCAGCCTAGCATAAACCTACGCACTTAAACCTTTGGATTGCCCGGCTAAAGTTGAGACTCGGGAGTTGCGGCATTGACAATGACCATGCCCTCTCTAACCTATATAACCCGACAAAGACCATAAACTTTTTATCATTATTCCCGACAACTTTGCGAATTATGTACGTATGTCGCTCTCACGTGCTGAGCAGTGAGAGCAAAACGCTTCCAAGATGCCGAATTATACTCAGCCCTGTCGTTCGGCCACCGTAATTCCACTCCAGGGCGCCATTCCCCTGTAAATGGCCCTAATGGGTCAATTGTCCGACCGTAAGCAAACAATGCTGAGCCCTAACCAACTAACCGACACCATTAACAACAGTAATTTACTACGAGCTTATTTATTACCAGCAGAGCTTCCTCCAATGTGGAACGTCTGCATATATCATCCGAAAGGTTCGCTGTCGCTCGCTTTTGTTCTTATATTCCGTCCTTCTCAACCGCGACTTCTGGATCTTGGAAGTGATGATTCGTACGTGGGGTAGATTGCAACTCCATAGGATGCCGTAGGGCTATGTCAGTACTAACTAACGTCTAACTCGCCGACACGTTTTAAGTAAGTATCTTGCGCTACGCTGGAGATAACTTCCGCCTTCCTACTATGTACTTACTTACTTACTACCTTTTTCTTGGAGAGTCTTGAATAAACGACCGTCGTCTCCGTCCGTCATCGGCGGAGTTTTGTTCACTCACGGCGCTTCTCTTCCTTATGCCGTCCAAGCCGGGCAATGTAGCTCCAACGGTGGCGACATCTCTCGGCCCAATTCCCGCTCGCGCGCTTTGATTATCGCCGCCCGAGCTCTGCACGTAGTGAAAGCGCCATTGGCACACAAAGCACAAAGACGTACCTACATAATGTAAGGTACAGCTGACTGCGGTGGTTCCATGCCCAGCTGTACTGTACGGAGCAGCGCCTATCATCACGACGGACCGTCAGAAGATATAAAGACACTCCGAATCGGACTGATGAACAAGAAAGAAGGGGGGCCCAACCATAGGTGTCCCGTTTGATGACGATTGGTACGGCTATTTTTCCCTAATTAAAAAGAAAGAGGCTTGCACAAAGTGGGCCATGTGCCAGCGGCAACTGATCTAAGTAGGGATTCTGCTATCTACCTATGTATCTATCTGGGGTTTTGTTCACAAGGGAAAACCCAACCTTTCGTCCGGAATTACCAGCATAAAAATGAAAGTGAAGTCATCAATCTCTTTAATCAAAGCCCCGGGATAATATGTAAGGTGTTGTAATTCATTCATTTTTTATTTCGTCGCCACCCCATTTTGTTCTTTCTCAATTGCCAGTTTACTGTTTACGTAGGCGGCCGGCTCCATTGGCTCATTTCGCTTCAGGCGCATTGTTATTAGAATGCCATCATAGGCTTATTCGGACGGACGTATGGAACTCTATTTACCTATTCGGGATACTAAGCAGTTAGGGTGTCGACGAAATGATAACTGTGTGTATTCATTCCATGTTTGAATGAGAACAATTCCGTAGTCGTAGCACCTTGTTCGTTTACTGCTACCCACCGGCAAACAACGGGCGTGGTCACGTCGCTATCACCTTCTGTACCGTGACACCGATGTATGAGATGTATGATCATACGTAGCATGCTGGGGGCGAAGAATACGACTGCCGACTCCGCAGTGAGTCCGCACATCCAGTGATGCGATCGGTAGCTATTATTATAACCCTTACAACGGGGATCTTACAACGGGGATCTTACAACGGGGATGATAACATATGTATGTTATGTTTCCTGTGACGGGCCACCTGCCGGGTCAAAGGAGTCGACGGAAGCAAAGAACAAACATGTGGACGTTATGTTTGCCCGTCGCACCCACATCTCCAACTTCCTCCTCCGGACCAGGTGGGCTTTCACAAAAGTTCGCCTGCCTATATATATATATATATATACTTATACATATACCAACCTGCTAACCAACTGTCCAGTCCGTAAGCGCCGAAGCCTTTCCTACCTACGTAGTTTATGCATTCCGGAATGTCGACTCCCACCAAGCACTGGCATTCTTCCCTCATTAGTCGCTGAGTATACTGGGTAAATATGCGACCTACCTGAATAGGTATCCAGATGACTAACAATACCTACCTACCACGCCGCTCAATTACAAATCTGTTCGAAGAGTTTGTCGACATTAGGATCACGAAAGGCGCCGCTAAGCTACCTAAGTACCTATTAGTGTCCATACGACGCAGGCAGCCGCGCCTACATACATGTCAGACTCCTACATATCTAGTACTTATCTACTTACGGTACGGCCTATCTAGGTGGGGGTGTACACCGTCTGTCTAAGTAACCCTACTTACTTAGAGCCATTCGTATCTACTTAAGTACTAAAAAAGCATTCCATCTTTCAATTCAGGTTCATTCTTTTCTTGCTTCCCGGGACATGTGGTCATGTACTATGCAGGTAGGTAAGTACAGATAGGTAGGTCAGTTTTGTGCCTACGGCCCGAGTACGAAGTTACATGCATAAACTGCTGCCCTGCCCACGGCCCCAGCCCATTCCTCCCTTCGTGTTAAAGCCAGCCACGATCACGTGCCATGTACGCCTCCTACCTCACTACTACCCCCTACCTACCCACCGTTTAACAGATGTACGGAAGCCAGAAGACAGATCGATACCTAGTGACCGTAGAACTTCACACTTCAGCCCAACAATAGGACTATAAAGTAAAACTGCCCGGAATGAATCGGATCCCGTCCAATTCATACCACCTAGGTACATAGGTATCTCGTATAGTTGCATTTTCTACCTAAGGATGTGAATCTGTTACAGTGCGTCCCTAGTGCACGCACTACCTACGACCTACGACCGATTAGCAACCGCGGCGTATTCTTGCACGGGAAGCAACTCCTCGTTGATCCGCAGTACGCTAGCAGCATCCTGATATACCACAACAAGCGCACGGTATACATGCTCCCCTCCTCAAATCACCGCGCACAAACCTCACTTATTCAAAGTACCGTCACAGTAAAAGCTACCTCCAGAAAGTGGCAGTGTATTACCGCTCGCTTCACGAAGGCTCCACCGGGGCTGAAACAACTTTTGCGAAATCCCTTGGCAACAAAGCCCATCCACACGCCCATACACGCCCCCCCTTCATATCACATCATCACCTGCAGAGAAGGGAACACAGAGCATCAAAAGCAAGGGGAAAAAGAAACAAAGAAAGAAAGAAAAAAAAAAGCCAATCAAAGATCAAACTTAACAAGGTACTGTAAGATAACTAGGTACCCAGGAGACAGAGACTTCGCGCGCGCGCAAAAAAACCAAAAAAAAAACCAAAAAAATGGGAATACGCAAATCCGATCTAGACTGTCTTGGCAATCTCAGATCTCCGTGTTATGTATTCCGCTACAGACTGTACACGACACACGTACTAGATAGGTGGGTAGATAGGTAGTGGAGGTATTCATTACGTCCGAGCGAACCGATAAGTATGCATAACAGAATGATGAGTGAGTCAATGGCATAAAATAAGCACACATATGCATAAGAAAGGAACATATAGTTAGACGGTTTCTTCCCCTTCACTATTCTCAGCCCGGATTCCCGACCCCGAAAGCCGTGTTATATTATTCTCGAAACATCATCGAAAACACCCATTGTCGTCATTATCCATGCCTCCTGTTCGCCGGTCGTGTCAACAATCCACTTAGCGTTCAACGGGGGCAGGAGAGAATCGAGACTACCTACCTACTTATCAAGTATTATCATTCAACCCACTGCACTACCTACTTTAGTAATCTGTAATACCGATGTAACGCATGATCTAGTTGGACTGAATCACTTCGAGTCGGGGCGGATCGTTATCTATCACACATGGTCATCTGGTTAACTGGCGTCAAGACAAGGTGCTCGAAGAACAAATAATGTCCAGCTTCATCATCAGCATCATCATCATCATCATCATCATCATCATCATCATCACGTCTAGCTGTTCGCCATAACTACATGAATAAATGATTTTTTTCAAGTCCATGAAGTGAGTCTACCTCGTTATATATGAACAATGATCCAGAATATTCCTTTACCAAGATGATTCCCTAGCCCCAAGCAAACTACGGTCCGTACCTGTACGCGCAAACCCAGCCAGTGGCAGAAAGGCAATATGTTAACCGTAATATCCTCCATCAGTACCACGCTACATGTCTGTCGATACACAACCCATGCGAACCCCTCCATCCCGGTCTTGGATATCGGCAGTCCTCAACCGCCTCGAGTTTAGGTGATGCCTTGAGCCAAACCCTCTATTTAATCGCAATGAGGTTGCTGCTCCCCTCAGCGGCCCGCTGCAGCGTATTCTCGGTTACCAGGGAAGTTTGGGCATCATCGGACTGATTGAACGTCGGCTCCATAGCCGTGGCGTTTCCCACTGAGATGGGACCAGGGCGGCCCGTGTCGGAGTCCATGATGAAGTATGATCGTAGTCGGAATTGACTGCCGATTCATACAGGAGAAGTTAGATATTTCGGATGACAGTCTGGGTAAGAAGTTGTTAGAGTGTCAGATACGTCGTGGTCCCAAGTTACCAGCCAGGTGGCCGCTCGTCAAGATGCCAAGCCGATTTTGCTAGGAAAGTTAGAAGATTAGGGGCAACCTTCGGTCCACGTAAATATGGTCTGATATCGTGGCCCGGGCCGGCCGGCCCCCAGTATTGCTGCTTCGAGTTGATACTGAGCATCACCGGGAAGCCGAACTCGACCCACTCCGAAGGCGAACTTCTGTGGGGATGCACGAACCCGGAGCTGTAATCGTGAAAGCGGCAGCAGAAGCGCACCCGCGTCTGGGCGGAATCAGGCCGATAACACCGCCAAGATGGTAGCAATTTTGCTTCATCTTGGCGCAGGCGGCTCCACGCTGGGGGTGTTCTTCCGCCGCATCTTCTGGGTTGCAAGTGCCAATTTTGCCACTGGGTGGACGAGAGCAGCTCTTTGATGAATCGCAGGTCGAGACATCGGTCTGAAGGAGTTGACCAGACCAGAACATCCACAATAATGGTATTTCACTGCGATGGTGTCGATGCGTCTACCATCCCAAACTTGCTTCATTTTCCATTGGGAGAGTGATACCGGGCAAGGGGGCCTGTCTTGACAACGGTGATAATGTACGTCCGACAAACCGCTCCTCGATGGGTGGCTCGAGACTCAGACACAATGTTGCGGTCGTCGCGCCGGCCCCCGAAACCCGCCGTGGCACTTTCGTTGACTTAATTTTTTCTGTCTGGATGAAAGGTTGTAGCGTCTGACAGCGCTCCTCGACTAGCTGCTTGTTCCGCGGGCGTGGTGTTCGTCGCGGCTGCTCTGACCGCCGGTAGTAGATCCTATATACTCCAACGTTCTGGATGACTACTACCATTGGATTTTCGACCGGCCCGCGCGACATAGAGTCACACCGCCATCGACCGATATCAATCCCAGATTGGTAACAATGGGTGATCTAATCAGTCGGGCAGAGTGATCAAAGCAAGTAATCCTTGAAGTCGTGCCTTCATGGTCAGCTAGATCACAACTGTCAGTATCTCAGTCCTTGGTATTCTCATTGGAACCATGTCATACTCACGGGTAACTACTAATGCCCACGGACTGGACACGTCGCCTTCATCATACCCTGAGCCGCGGAACTGTAGCCACAGTTGAACAGTCTGGCCCAATTGTCATCTCTGACGATCCGTCTTGCTCGTGTTTCTCACTGCCAGCCTCCAATTCGTCTCAGTAGGACGGACGTCGAACAGCCTGGGTGTCGAGTGTCGACACCCGGGTGGCCTGACGCCTCCCGCTCTTGTTTCTCTGGAGATAAGCTGTATACCTGTTGAGCTTCATTTGGGCGCTTGCCCAGACGTTCTTCTGAACGCTTCTTCGTCTCGCCGTCCGGCGATTGGCTCGTCGAGACTCTCTTTCTTTTAGAACCTTCCTCGCCCTGGCTCTTGCTGTCGCGCTCAGGCTTCCGAGGCGAGCTTTGGGAAGTCATGATGAGGACGGGCTGGATGTATAGGGCGAATGAGTTGTAAATCGAAAGATCTGGCGAGATGTTGTTGCTCGGTGCTATGAATCGACGAAGGGCTTGAATTGCTTGGTGTTGACAGCGGGATTTGTTGTTTTGTTTTACCACTTGGGCGATTTGCTAGTGGTTTTTCTCTTCTGGGCCTTTTCGTCCTGCTTCTTGCTTTCGCTCTCCGGGATCTCATGGTGATAACGGGCGAGGCTGTATTGGATGAAACCGGAAGGGGATCGAGTTCGAAAGATTTGCGTAGTGCCCACATGTTTCGCAGCTTGACTCTCTTGTCATTTCAGACAACTCATCTGGTCCGGTGTCCTCCCGCCGGGTCTCCAACACCTGGTTGGTACCAAAGGTCCTCTAAGCTCTAGTAAAAGAGTAAAAGGTAGGAACACCCTGCTAGAGCACAGCTGTTAGCGGCACAATTCTTGCTATCATCATTGCAGTGGGTTTCATGTCTTACTCAACGGTGATTAGGTCAATAATGACCACAAACGGGGCAGGCCCTGTTCATCACCTCGACATACGACAACTTGTGGCCGCATGTCTCACATTCGGGGCCCGTCGCCATCTCCGACAGTCCGTCGGGCTCAGTATCAACTCTCCGACTCTCCAGTTCGTCCTCGGTTGGACGAACGGTCTGGGTATCAACGCCAGGTTGATACCACAGTTGCTCCAGGCTCGTAGTCCCAACCTGGCCAGCTTCACCGGGGGGGGGGGGGGGGGGGGGGGCCTGCTCAACAGCCGGCTGTATCCCGCTGGTAATAGTGTAGAACCGAGTGATAGAGAAATCAGGCAGAACAATTTTCTTAACCTGTCTCTATGTCAGGGACGAGGGTGAGTTCGAGAGGGTCACCAACTGGCAACACGTCTGCTGTTCCTTGAATGCCTTACTGTTAGATCTAGTCTAGCTCTGGGGATCGTCGAGAGGGAAAGGCGAGTCTTGATGAATGGCAAGGCGAGTCTTGATGAATGGCAAGGCGAGTCTTGATGAATGGCAAGAGGCGACCTGGCCAGCGCAATTTAACTGTATCGTCTTGGGCTGTGATTGTGGCGGAGGTAGAAGGTTAACAGTATTACTCTCTACCCGGGCCACGCCGAATCTATAGCGTTGCCGTTGGCTCAGCTCTGTCAAGTCCTTGTGTGGAAGAAGGTTATCAGATAGCGTTTGACAGAGCGAATATCTGCAACTAGGACAAGACCAACGTTAGTTAAGCGTCCATCAAAAGCTACCTATACCACATGCTATGCGTAGACAAGAAAGTAGGGAGTGATCGCTACGGGTGACCGGCAATGTTCATACAAGGCAAATGGTGTCAAAGACAGATGGATTGGTCGATTAGGCGGAAGCGAGCTAATAGGACTGAAAGACATTTGACAGCGTGGGAAATGTAAGAGAAAAGAAATGGTAGTTACCTGGATGATGAGGTTACATCCCTGCGACAAGGCGTCGATGCCGGGCCATGTCTAGCATAAGCATGGAGCTGTACCGGTATGGCGTTCTGGCGTGGGGAGACGGGCAAAAGCAAGGAAGAAGCGGAGAAGAAACGATCCACTGAGAAGGGTGGGGTTTCTTGCGAAGAGATATTCCTATGGCCGATGTGAGGCCATGTCGAGCACCGGCAGGCAGCTGTGCAGATAGGATATAGGTGGTGGAGGGTTGAAGCTTGGTGGCCAAGCATGAGGAGAAGGAGAGTAAGGGAAGGAAGAAAGGTGGAGAGTTCAGGGAAAAGGGCGAGGATTATATAGGAAAAATTCTGCCGGCAGAATGAAAATAGCCGGGTGGGCGACGAAGGCGGTAGGGCGCACATACCAGACGAGGCACTTGCCTCAACATTCACCGGCCATCTAAAGGAAGGCAGGCAGGTACGTAGGTACTCTCTAGGTCATGGCTGGCGTATCAGAAGGGGCTACGACAGGCCAACGAGGCATCTGTTAGGTGCCTGGGCGGCAGGAAAGATACCCAGGTACATGGAGCAGCAGGAAGGGGGCAAGAGGGGCATTTGCTCAGACGGTGTGCTCACTCTACCGCCTCGAACAGCCAATAACAGTCTCAGGATAGGCGAAGCAACCTCGTAGTGGCCCCAGCGTTCTGCAATGGCAACCGTTAGAATGAGTCAGAAGTCCTCATGGCCGGCAGGAACATCTAGAGCAGGGCTACGATGGCCCAATGAGGCATCGTTCTTCTCCTCACAGCTGGGTAGGAGCCATACTTTGGCCTAAGCAGGCAAGAAAGAGACACCTGGCTCCGGTTACAGAGGGCAAGAAAGGTCGGTGGGTGACCTCGGGGCTGCCCTACAGGGGCCTGCACCCCCCAGGACCCAACACCGCCTTTGAAGTTGGGGAGGCAGGTAGCTAGTGACTGCCGCTAAGTCGTACCGTGTGCCGTGCGAAGTAGGCGTTGTTGCCAAGTACATGTAGCTACAGCAGTGAATCATCTTGTCTGGGCCCCTGTGTCCCTGTGCCCCTTGTTTGGTATGTCCGTGGGCTGTGAGTCACGGACAAGTGATCCCCCCTCCTTCCCCCAACAGAATTGTCTCTTACGGGAGTTATCAGGTGCCATGTATTATCACTGAGCCTACGTAATATTGTAATATCGGGCTCTTGCCTTCATTCGGAGATGAAAGCCAGCCTGAATTCAGTCAGAAAGAAAAATCCCATCCTTTCTTCCAACGACTGCCGCCTGATTAGGTAGGCTACGAGACTGTTACGATAGGTAGATACTTTTAAAATATAGGAATCAGTTATGATCACGGGATATATCTTGCCCTTGACACCATCGTGCTATCATAGGTAGGTAGTTTGTAGATTTTACCTATCTGTCCACGGCGAACTATGGCATTATCAAGAACGACGCCAGCACTACGTTGGAACGATGGCAGCAGCCTATCTACGCATACTTTAAGTAAACCATGTGATATATACTAGGTATTACGTTACCGTGAGCATATCTGAATCACTACGAAGGTATCTGCACTGATGCTGGTAAGAACCGTGCGGTCGATGCCCTACGCCGCCTCCAAGGCGGGTGACGACAACCCATCACGAGGAAACAGACTATGGGCTTGAGAACTCTTGATTCTAAGATGGTTTTACCTTGAATGTCTCCCCTTTTCTCTCCATTGTGCACCTTTTCTATGTAGCAACCGACGTCACGGTAAAACTGTCCCCTTCATAGGATTCATAGTTGGCGTACGTTTAACAGTCATGATTGACCACAGTTGAAGCAAGAAAGGAATCCATGTTTGATCAATGACCAATGTTCTTATTGCAATTTGCCGCAGGCGCTGTCTCCAGCACCATGGATATCGCCCTCTATCCCTGATCAGCCTAATTACCTTCCAACTTTTTTTTTGGCTCCACCAACTCCAAGTCACTTAACAATGTTGTAAGCGCTCAGCGGACAGCCCTTTAAGATGCGCCGTGTTTTCTATTCGCGACTAGGACGCCTTGGAGTTAATAGACATGGCCGAAGGCGGAGGAGTAGTCGTCGACTCCTCGACAAGATATTAAAATCCATTATCAACAATCCCTTCTTCCTACCCAAATTACCCAGTATCTATCGCTTCTCTTCTAGTTATGGGAGCCGGCCTCGAGAGTAATGCCGTAATGTATCAACGTGATGCTGTCATTTTGCTAATCTAACTATATTCTTACGGGAAGAACCTCACTTTTGCACATCGGCATCGTACAGAATAGAAACGTTTGGTATACGTTCGTATCGTCTCCAATCCGTATTCCAGTCGAGTCACACGTATGAGTGTCATTCCTGTGACCTACCCGGCATAATACAGTGCAATGCGGAATACCCAGGGGAAGAGTTCATGAGAGTCTGGGGAAGTGCCGGGGTAAAGGGGGATCTAGTCACGTGATCAGAAAGGGGGCCCTGCGGTTGCCCTCTTTCTGAATTCCAAAACCACGGAGAAACAGCGACCATTCCCTTGATCTCCTCATTTCCGAGTTCTGAAGCTCGGATCTTGTTAATTCTAATGCTTGACTTGTCCATTTGGCAGCACGGTCTCTCCATCAAGACGTTTGCTTTTCCCCAAGGCGCCCTTGAATGAAATCACTGAGATTGAATGACCTCACCTTACTCGTAATTCATTTCTCCTGTCCTATCGGCAGAATGGTGTTAATCCAACGTTTTCCATATGGCGTTGTGCCGCCACAACTGGCACTGGAGTCCCATCAGTCCGTCGTTCGTTCCATGGTCCGTTCTGTGAAACCGGTGCATACCTAACATAGGTACTTACTCGCCCTTTGCATCGCTAGTAAGGAAAGAGATCCCCTACTATAGCGAATGCCGAGTGATAAATGGCAATGATGCAGCCATAGTTACAATCGGGGCGAGCATAGTCATTGGCCCAGGCCCAGGCCCTGGCCTTGGCTATTCCGAGTCGTTGAATCCACGGTACTGGCTAGTGCTCAACAGCAGTTCAAATAGAAAGACCGCCGACGGTTTGCGACGCACGACGAGGCAGACCCGACTTTTCTATGTGAAGTGGTCGTTGGTCGTTGCCAAGGATATAGCCATCGATACCATTAAATTTCCGCATTATTCCAGTCGTGGGCAAGAGCGCTCGGCCGTTACAACGCCGGGTACCTTCACAGCGCATTCCTATCTGCTTCCTGTGGCCCATTTGGTCATGTTCTCGATGATGATCATGTCGGTCGAACCTTTACTCGTAGACAGCCAACAGTTAGAGCGCCGGATAACGAGGGCGATGTGGTGTGGTGTTCTGACGGTGATGCCTGGGCAACGAAGCTCGTGGTATCCGGGTTATGCCAGGGTAAACGATGGCAGTTAGCTCTTCCCATTCGAGGTCATAAATATGCATTCTTGGTTATCGATTTCTCATTTTCGGCGTCGGAGGCTAGATGCCGATGGAATCTTCGTTGAACGTCTCGGACGACGAACTATAGATCGAATCTTCATTTTGTCGCGATCACCGTCAATACATGACTGTCTCGTCGTCAGGTAAGCACAGCAACCTCGAGAGAGCACCGAGTGATCACAGGCCAACAATCTAGTCGTCAAATGTACGCATAGCGGTGTGGGTCTGGAACCGGGTGCTTATCCCATCCCATTTTCCTCGACTTGGGTGCCTGGGTATATATACCTAGCCTGGCGAGCGCCGTGCGGTTTCAAACAGCCAAAGAAACTACTGTTGAAAGAAGCTAGACGGCGATTTCATTTGATCTCGATACCCTGCACAGATTCCTAGTCTCACAGTTAAGTCCCCAATGGCTCCATCAACCGTCCCCAGCGTCAGATCCACATGGGAGAATCGAGAATATGGATTGGGCGTACGGCACTGAACATGAAGCGCTATTGAGGACCATGTGGGCCGAAGACAGGCGAACGGTTATCTAGTCCAAGGAAATGCTACGAGTCAGCGGTTTGGATCCACTCGAACTCCAGAAAACCGCGCACCGGGATGGCGAGGGCACACGGATTGGAATTTGCTGGTGCGTCTGAACGAATTCATGCACAACTTGTAACTTGACAGCTGTCAATTGCATCTTGTAACAGTTGTCACAGCGAGTGGGGAACATCAATTAGAACACACAATACAGGCCTCAAGACAAAACGTCGAGACTGAAACGCCAATCCATGCCGCCGCCATTGCTTTTGTGCAAAACAAAGGAGAAGAAAAGGATGACTTCCAGAAAACGCGCGGATGTTTGGTATAATGTTTTACATGTTTTTTTTTTTTCGCGGCGGCCGAATGCTAAGACACCTCAGCGGTAGTGGATACTTGCCTTCCTTCATCTGCACACACATACCCGAAGGCTATGCAGTGAAGCTCCTCGTGTCGACGGTTTCATACCCCGTGCTATGTCCGTCCCAAAGAGTCTATAACCGTCTATTCTATGGTGGTCTTCCCATCGGACGCCTCGAGACGCGACATCATCTTTATGATACAGCGGGTCGATGTGTCGAATCGCTCCCCTCACGTGGCCCAGGAAATTCTGCGAAACCCGGCCTCCGCAAATGTGCACATTAAATTGTTTAGGTCTGAGTGAACCTTGTCAGCATTGTCTCTATGAAAACAAATCTTTGGTGCGGGAATTACGTACGAACTTGGCCATGAGGGCAACCATGAGATCGAAAAGACCAATGGCTTCGACGAAGGCAAAACCCAAAATGGCGTAGGAGAAAAGCTGTCCACGGAGGGCAGGGTTGCGGGCAACACCGTTAAGAAGGGCAGCGAAGACGAGACCGATACCAATACCGGCACCAGTCAGACCGATGGCAGCGGAACCCATACCCAAGTTCTTGGAAACCTCAACCATGGCCTGGGCGATCTCCGAGGAGTAAGCGCGGCGCTGGAAAGCCTGGCGGGTGGTGGCGCTCAGGATGCTGGAGACCTGCTGGCGCTTAGCGGCCTGGAAGGGTGTGGCATTGCCTATGAAGAATCGTTGTGAGATGTTGATTTATTTCCGTTGCGAGTTGGGTCGTTCGTGTGATGAGAATAGCCGAGGCCAATTGAATTGTTTTTGCGGGATAAAAACTTACTGGTGATGGTACGCTTGGCAGCAGCGTTGGCGAAAGAAGCCCGGACGGCAGGGCGGGCGACCTTGGTGCCGACAGAGGCAAAGGCGCGAGAGGCAACAATGCGAGCGGAGGCCATTGTGATGTATGTGGATATGTGGTTGGGTTGGGAGGGGAGGGATCTCGAAGAGTGAAGAGATTGACGGGCGGACTGATGGGAGAAGGGGTAGGAGGAGCTTGGGGAAGAAGAGGAGCTTGTAGATGGTGCGGACGGGAAGAAAAGTCTAACGGAGCTCCAGGAAAACGACAGAATAATTGTTCCGGGCTGGGCATTGGCCACCATCTGGTCCTTGCACCGTGCCTGAGAGTTGGAATAGTACACTGTACACCATGGAATGGAGTTGAGGTAAGTACGCTAAGAGGTACCTGGTGAGACGACTACCCCAGGCTACCCATGGGCACTTGATGGGCACTTGATGGGCACTTGATGGGCCTAACAACACTGCTAATGGTAACTGCCCAGCAGCCTACTCAGAGTACTCAGAGTCTCAGACTGCCCGTTGTTGCGTATCACGGAAGGAAATGGACAATGGGGGCTACCCAAAGGAGATAAGGCTGGTAGTGTTTAGTTGTTGATTTACAGCAAAATCGGAATTTGTCGGGTGCAGCACTTGTACCCGACCTCGTCGTTCTCGGCCTGATGCTTGCAAGACCTAGATAATAGGTAGGTATACATGGGCGCATCATTTACTACAGCATAAGTAGGATACCTAGATATGCGCCTTTTTCTTTCATTCAACATCGAGAGCACCGACACCAGAAACAGAGACCTTTTCGCCTCAACTCTAAAGATTATTTGACTACTGGGAGAAAGCAACGGTCATGAATTCGTCGTCGCCGACATTGAAGAAAGCTGCACCAGAGATACCTGCCTATTCGTCGGGCTGGTATCGGAGGTATCGGCAGGGCCGGGCGCAAGATGAATACCTACCTAGGTAGGCGTATTGGCACCACACCACGTACACTACGGACTGCAGCTCAACTACATTGGGTACCTACCAGTATGGCCTATCTAGATACTTGCCTACCTAGTTAGACGTTAATATGCTACTACTACCTTACTACTTGCCTACCTATCTAACACCAGCTAAGGACACTTTACACGTATCAAGCCTAAGCCTGCTGCTGGCAGATGTGTAGTGGGCTTACATTGTAGATGACCACATATGAGGTGGGGCTTCTCGGACGATACTGGAATTACCGTGATCCACGGGCATTCAAAGCGCAGTATAAAAGGAAGGGCATATCCTCACGACGAAGAGAAGAAAGTTGAAGGAGAGAGATGAACAGTCAAAAGCCATGGGTATTTTCTTTTCGACGCTCTCCTCATCCCAGTCAGCTGAGCCTCTAGGTACCGGTACATAGGGCCTGGCTGGTATAATCATCCAGCGGCGGGGGCATCTAGTTTTCCTACAACCACCAATGGAAATTCGGCTTCTCGAGTCTTTTGGCGGCGAACTGAGCTGCCTAGGTGGCATACCTTCTCACTAGGTTAATAAGGTGTCTTCATACCTGCCTACTGCACCATGTACTCTGTACATGATGCACTCGGACAATTCTAGAGGTATCCTTTGGATTTCTACTGACAATCTTCAAGCACAGCAGCGACGAAGAATAACCAGGTTACGGGTCACGTTATCTGAGCTGGCCGAGACGCGGAATATACTAATTATTAGGCTGTTTCCGGGACCGGATCGGATCACGATTAATGGAGGCAAGTGCGAATTACCTACACTCTGGAGTCTGCCAACATATCTACATACCTACCTCTTCGCAGGTAAGTGAATGGGAACAGGGGAGCGGGTTCTCCCCATCATGTCGAAGGAACGTATTTGACCCAAAACCGACTAGCGTAGGCCGTTTTATCGTGCCCTTTTGGGTACCGATACCTACCTATCTATCTGGCTACAGGGAAGTGTGTTTCCTTCAGGTATCCCACTGCTCGCCGTCTGTTGTGTGTCGCTGTGCTGTGGCCTGCGGAGGATCAGCCTCAATTACCTGCTGTAACACTGAAGAGACGGCGGCGAAGACATGCAACCCAGGAAGGTCATTAATGGCGAAGTATGATGTAGAAGGCAAGCAACCACCAATTGCATTTTACACGGGTAATTAAGATACGTCTCGTTGTTCGTAGGTTGCCACTGGATTCCCTAGGTGCCTACTTGCTGGGCAAGGTATGTTGGACATGTGGAGTAGCATGTCACAGTTCTGCTACTTTGTCCGCATCGAATTGTGTGAAATAAATCATTTTGGGTTGTGAGGTGAGTGATGTGTGAGTTGATGCGGTGAGACCTTTTGCTGAGTGTGTTTGCTGGGGAAGTAAGTGGGGTGTTTAATTACACTAGACTAACCTTACAAAACTTCAACTTCACAACTTGAAGGCTTGGATGTAGCCGGTGCCGGTGCCGGTGTCCGTACGGAATTGGTACCGGGTGAGTAGTAGTCTTTTGTTGCCTTCCCGTCCTCATTAGAGGTCTGCTGGTTATTCAGGTAACTCTTCCTATCTGCATTTGTAGATTCACTAAGGCGGCTTTGAATGTAAATCGTGTAGTCGTCTCACACCTAGGACATGCTGCTGGCCATTGCAACAGAAGGGTTACCAGCGCGAGGTATATGTCCGTACTGAGCGATCATCTAAGGAATGTAGCGGTACCGTAACGTTGAAGAGGCCGAACCGCAGAAGCGAGAACTGGTATCGAGGCTTTTGGCAGTGATCCATACCTACCTACCTACCTACCTACCTACCTACTCTACTATCGTACCAACTCTTGTACCAATCTCGAATGTAGTAGCAGCAGAGATTGCAGTCCGGATCTTCCGGGCGCTCTAAAAAGATACTAATTGAACCAACAAAGAAGTAGGTATTCCGGAAATTCCGAGACGCAACAGACAAAAAAGAGGACGGATGGATCCTTTAAAAGACAGATAAAATCTACAAAATACCTAGGTTAGCGAATGATGAAAGTGAAAAAGTAAAAAAAAAAGGATAACCGACCAGCACGGGACTCGAACCCGCAATCTTTGCCAAATTCCATTGCAGTGCGAAACTACAACCGGAAAGCAACGCCTTACCATTAGGCCAACCAGCCTGGATGGGTATCTTCTAATTTGATGACTGTGCTTCTGCTCAATTGGGTTCATGAAGCGGGGGAGTCGGTGGGTGGATTTCTCAGTTCATCCCCACTAGACTAGGTTAGGTATCTATCTAAGGATCCAATTATATTGGTGGGGGTCATCATCGGCTATACCAGGAGGGAGCAGTAACCACCATCACCGTCGATGCTTGGTTGACTCATGTACTTGTGGTTACGGGAACACTACCGGCGGTTTAATTACATTTTGTTGTCAATTTAGTGATTGTCAGGACTGCTTTCAATCAGGGATAGTTATTCATTCCCACCGGAAACAATGTTGGGTTCTCATGATGAGGAGATAAGCGGAGATAGGTAGCTTGTCGGTAACTTGGTGCCCGGAAAGAATATGTGTCACAGACCGTCCGATTGATATGCCAGTTTATCTAGTATAGTTCCCGGAAATCCAGTCAAAAAGCACTTGGCAACCATTGATCAAGTGAGAGACAACCAGCCGTTTGAGAAACGTTGACACCTGGTTTCGGCATTCTGTGCCGAAAGAGGAGAAGAGGGAGGGACTAGGTAGATTATCCAGTCGTCAGAACGTGAGCCCCGCTCCCATGACCACATACCGAAACAGTCACTTAAGCATCCATTTATTCAACAGAGATCAGACAATTCACTTTCAAATGTACCTCCTTTAGTATTAGAGCCGACTTTGAGTTGGGTATTTCAGGCCGTGTGCGAAGTATCTACCAGACTACAGAGGATTTCCGTTCAGCTGTTCATCCATCCATCCATCCATCCATCCACCGAACGCCTCGCTTTCCCATCCTCACCCTTTATGCCCTAGAACCGGCAAGCAAATGAATTAACTAAGGTAGGTATCAAAGCTTTTCTCAAAAGCGGGGAAAAGAGCACATATTAGGGGTCATTCTCCTCCATGCCTGCATTATCTTCCCTGAGTAAGAATTAAGCGTAGGTTCAAACTCAACGCAAATTCTACAACTCTGTTTCCTCTCTATTTTCACCCTCGACTTGTCTGAGGGCATACCCCTCCACGAATCCGCCCGGATCACAAGCTTTGGTAAGGCCAATCTTATTCTCGCGCGCCCACGCGCGGACAGCCGCCTTGTCGATTCGGACTCTACGGACAGGCGGTACACGGCCCTCTTTTCCCGGCCTATTATTCCACTCCATGGCACCCTCTACTTCGATTCGTCGGGGCGGGCCGAGACCTGCCTCCTCGACGACGCCCATTTCTCGGAGCACGGCGAGGCAGTCCTCGGGGGCAATCCAGGTGTCGTGCGAGCACTGCTCCACATCGACAATAAGGCTCTCCTGTTCCCTGAACTTGTCTTTGACAACCTCCTTTTCTTTATCTGTTCCTTTCTTCACTATCTTGGGGCTGTGAGCAGACTCACGAAGCGAGACCGGTAGGTTCAACTCAAGGAGCCACCGAGCGACCTCACCAGCCCAGAATCGCTTGTATCCCTTACGTCCAAGCTCCGAGATGGGTTTCTCCGGTCCTCCAAGGATACCCTCGCGTCTCGAGATCTCATAAGAGACACCCATGAGCAGGGCGCCGAGTCCCTTTCGCTGCCAGGGCGGGAAGACCAGGATACACGCCAGATTGTTGTTATCCCAGGACATTTTCTCCTTCGAGAAGAAGCCGACGATCTGCGGTCGATTGTGTGGAAGTAACAGCGCAGGGGTGGAAGGATGGCGGGCCTGTGGATTCGGCGCGGATTTATTTCTGAGTGGCTCGGCGGAGCGGCCGGCTTGCGCATGAGGGTGGGGTTTGCAGGGCGCAGGCGTATAGACTAGGAGGAAGTAGTTAAACCCCGTGACGTCGAAGAATACCGATTTGTTATCTAGGAATAGCTTCGCGAACAGGGAGAGATTCTGACAGAACAGCTGCTTTTGAAGTTAGCTTTTAGGTGTCAATCAAAGTGTTCGCAGCGGATATAATGAATAATGAACAAAACATACACTCTCATTATCGCCGTCGACTTCCCAGACACTCCATTCTCCGCTTCTCAGTGGACTTTTATCAGCCCGTCGGCCGCTACTGACGCCTCTGGTAATCTCCAATCTTTGAGTCGACGCCACCAGAGCGGCTGACGACAAAGGGTTTGGCTGCGGTACGCTCACGGTTTTGGAGTGGCGAGGATGTGTGTAGACCTTGGTTCCAGGCACAAATCGCTTCCTCTCGCAGAGTTGTACGTGTTGGCGCCACGGCGCCATTTCCTTCGAGTATTTGAAACAACAGGGGCAGATGTACAATCGGTCCAGTATGGGCAGTCCACGCTTTCCAGCACCGATCCTGGCATTCGTTGCTCTCACATTGGTCGAGATATTGCCTAGAACTTCCTTCCCGTAGTATGACGGGTACCAGGCCTTGAAGCACATGTTTCCGAATACGACTTTATCTACATTGCGGTCGGCGCGAAGGCTACCCGGGTGGTTACCCGGGTGGTTACCCGAGGGTTTCGGAGTCTTGGGCTTCTTCGACAGTGTGCGCTTCGATGTGGAGGTTGTGCCAACCGGCGGTGTCGGACCTGAGGTAGTAGGTGCCGGTAAACTTCGTGCTGTGCGCTGCGACGGCTTCTTCGTGGGTTCGCGCTTTTGAACAGGAGAGAACGACGGTGGCTTTGGCTGTATCGGGGACGGGGAGAGGGGGGAACGGAGGAGACGGTTCTGGGGCGGCTTGGATCGGGTTGCCCGTTTAACGGTGTTCATAGGAAACGATGGTCGTGCAGTTTTCGGTATTTCTGCTCCTTCTTCTTCTGCTTTCGCTGCTCCATCGTCTTTCGGCGGCTCAACTGCGATCCTTTGTCTCGTATTCTTAGTCTGTCTTGTGGCGGTGGGTGGAACCGGGTCGGGAACTGCAGCTCTCGACGCGTCGCTCTCCTTTCCTCGAGATGCCGGTCGCGTTAGTTTGGGCTCGGGGACGTCTTCGGCAATACTGGCGCGTACTCGCCCACTTCTCAATTCATGATCCGCCGATTGCGTTGTACCGGCGCCGGTGTCAGGGCGTCGACGGATTGACTGACGCGTAGGTATGTGGGGTTGGCGTACGGGAGGCGGCTCCAGATCACTATCGTGGGGGTGCTTGCGCTTCTGGGGGGCCATGTCGCGCAATAACACCTATGACGGTGAGGGATGCGTGTTGTACGAAGCTTTACAAGACCGCCCAAAGTCATTCAACCTTCTTTCATTTTTGGGTAGGTAATTGTCAAGTTTCTTTGCCTCGGGCGGCAACCCTTAGAACTCGTAATTATCGCTGCCACTGCCATCGGACTGCTTACGTAAGTGGGGCGGTCGGTCTTTTGTCTTTGTCTTTGCTCGGACCTTTTGCACGTGACATCATCCGATGTCTCAAATGCTGCAATTCGTTGTATAAGTGCTGTGAATAAGGGGGGAGATATCTTATGTAAGTACAAATGTGCGGATAGTAGCGTCTGTTGAGGTTGAGGAACGACGGGATCAACGCGTTTGGATTCCTTGTACTCATGACACTATCTAATAATAGCCAAAGTGGTATCCAGAGGTCCACAGATCCTCTAACTACATCATCTACATCATGGGTACAGACTACCTCCAACCAACTCTCCCGCATTCGTAGAACCAACGCAATTTAACATTTACCAAAACAGCAAATACATATCAACAGACCCATGGACGTAATAGAACGCTGAACGTTGGCTACTGCAGAAAGCAATCCTCACTTTTTTAATCCCCCCATGCTGAGCAAGGGAGTAGTCTGCCGTACTAATACAAGGGATGGTGGCATTTGTGCTTGGCTGGCTGCACTACATAGATACAGCCCATTCCTAACCCCTGATCACTTGTCAACTACTACAGTCTCTATCGCCGCTTTAAGCCTATGCCCTAATATCCCCCAGCAACATCGTCCTGGAACAGACCATGAATAACGGCGCGTAAGGGAGCGCCACTAAGGACAAAGGTCTCAAAATGCATGGCCTCCATACTTATATACCCTCAAAATCGCCACCAAGATCGTCTTCATCCAAGTCACCCTCTTGTATTTCCTTGGCCATCTCTCTCTCTCGCTCACGAGCTTCCTGGGCATTCTTGAGCTCTAATCGATGCTGGTTCATTGGGAAACGCATTGCCTATTGAAAAAAAAACGTTATCAACACAGAACTTGAAGGAATTAAAAGCGACTGTTGAGACATACCTTAACACTCTCATCGTGAAGACCGAGGCAGGCTCTGATACGATCGTGGAATGCCTCTCCAGGCTCCCGCGTCGCGTAGACATCACCAACCTCTTTGCTCTTCATGAAGCCGTGCTCCCGATCGAGCGTAGCCTCGATCACGCCATCACGAATTGCCTTGGCGACTATGTACTCGGCACTCTCTTCGCTGCCCAAGTGGAGTCGGATGCATATGTCACGTAGGGAGATTCGGCTGTAGCTTAGACTCATCATCCGAATACCGGTCTTGATGACGTTCTGGCGCAGACGGAGGATGAGAGAGTAGGTACCGTCAGAGCGGAAGGTGGTGGCATGATCGGCGATAGTCGACTCGAAATCTTCCAAATTGCCGACGCGTACAGCCTGCACAAGCAAGAAGTACGGGCGTAGCGCCTGCTCCATGTTGGTCGTCCGGAACGTGGCGCGCTCGGGGATGTCTCCCATAAGAAGCTCCACCACAAGCAGAAGCTTTGTTGCAGTTTGAGTAAAACCAAGCGCACAGCTGCTTGTCGGCGATTTACGACTGGCCGCGGTCAAATGCTCATGGGCTTCGGTATACCGTAACTGGATTGCTCGGATTCGACCAAGGTAGTATAGGAAACGTGCGACCTGCGTATTAGCGGCGTTCTCTGGAAATTGAGTATGGGTCACAAGTAGATCAGCTTGTGAGATGTGAGAAGTCAAAAGATAGTTTCGGAGCAGTAGAACGATAACTGAAGCCTGCGTATCGATATCCTTGCGCAGGACTGCAGTTCGGAGCGCTGATAGTAGGGTTGGCCGAATCGCGACGAGGGGGGACCGAGGCGATGGAGGAAGCGGCGCAAGTTGTTCGCAAAAGAGTGAGTAGTAGAAATAGACCTTTGCAGAAAGCGAATCCAAAGTTCGTCTGTTGAGAGAGTGAATCCTGTCAGCCAGGATGTTGGAGAACTCAGCACCCTGTTGGAACTGTCTGGAGTCGAATAGATAAACCTGGACGAGAATGGACAAAAAGATGTCAATTTCGGGGATGTTTTCCTTATTATCTTTCTTGGCACCATTTTTTGGCGATTTGGAATCACTATCAATCTCCATATCGGACGCAGATTGTCGCCCTAGAGCCGTGCCAGTTTTGCCGATAGCAGTAAGCAGCGGCTTCACCACGGCACCAGACGGGTTGTTGGGCGAAAAAGTTTCCGCAATAACCTGTGCTAGGATTTCGGGCGTGAGCCGTTTGCGAATGGAGGAGATAGACCGCAAAGCTCGTAATGTAAATCTGGGATCAAACAACGTTACGGCACGATCAAGAAGGGCGAAATTGCTCTTGATATCTGTGCAAATACACCTCAGAGGTTAGTAGAGGTTCAAGTCCAGAGAAGCATAAGATAATAATGATATAGCATATGTAGCGTACCGGCGATAGTCTGCGTGACAGGGTCGACCTTGCTTTCGAGATCCTCGGTCTTATCCAGGTCATCCATGTCAACGTCTCCCTCGGCATCGGTGGGCGGCGGCTGCGACGATTGTTTCGAAGCTTTGGAAGGCGGCACAACAACAGTCATGTCCTCGCCGTCTTTGGCACCCTTCTTGCCGCTGCCCTTCATGGCGGATTTCTCATCAGTCATCTCAACGTCCGTGTTTTTCCGCACGCCGTTCTCGAGAGGCGCCTTGCCGTTTGATTGGGGCGTCTTGCTCGGCATACCGGTAGCCGTGGAGGGAAAGGAAAATTGGAAAAGGCGATCGGGGGTGATGTAATGACAGTACGGCCTGGTGTGCTCTATTACTGCACCGCTAGTGGAAGCCGGCCAGTTGACTACTAGTGACGAGTCCGAATCGCAGGCGCACTCCGTCAGGGCGGAGAGCAGGGTCGTTGAGTACGGTGTTTCGCTGATGACCCCGGAGTAACAGATTAGACGATTCCAGAATACAACGAAGATAATAAGTTGCTGGAACCTTGGTGCAATAGAGCAGCAGGCAAAAATTAATACTCGCCGGTGTCGTTGGTCGAGAAGTGGTGGGAGGGGGGGATCGAGGGGGAAGACCTACGAAGAAATGATGGATTGATGGTGATGGTGATGGTGATGGTGATGGTAGTGGTGGTACTTGGGGGGGTTGGACGGACATCGATGGACAGACGGGCCTGAAGGTGGACAGACGACAGCGGATGTCAACTGTCAAGATGAAAGTGGGAGAGTTGTATGTACATGGAAGGTACCTGCCATGAGTAATGTACATCTCGGTAACTCTTATCGTGGGGCTATCAGTGGCATCATTTAGTGCACCTACACCCCTTAACCAACCTTGGGTTGCCCCCGCCGTATGGTACTCGTAAGTACACAGCATGATATCTATCTCCAACCTTATGCCAGCAGGGTAGACCACCATCTACGTAGCAAAAGCAATAAGAAAAATTTTATACACTACCGATGGGTCTTGGAGAAGATCTGGTGATACGCTTTACCATCATTTGCTTCGATAAAAAGGTAGCATTGGAGAGAAACAGAACCAAAAATACAGTGAGCATACTGTACTTCGCCTACGTGACTGTGTGCTCCACTCACCGAAAGTGCACTGTGCAGGGACTCTGCGACCAGTGACCACGGTAGATAAGCCCCGTGTACCGTGCCTGAGCAGGTACGAACAAGGTACTTAGGGCGTGTTTGCGGCGTAGCAAAATTGCAAACCGGGGTGGGGCCGGGATGGGGCTTGGCCAAAGAGGGAGTAGTCAATTTGGAGAGTTACAGGGGATCATGTATCTTACGATTAACGGTACAGGAGGGAGGTGTGGGCTAGCCTAATTGGGAAGTTACTAAGGAGGTTTGAGAATATCAATTAGTGAGGTACTTAGATAGCTAGATGGCAGGACAGGTCTTTCTGTACTGACATTAGTTAGGTACCTCAGCTAAGTACCCAGCAAGCTGTTGGGGGCAAACTCCTCCATCTGGCTCCCAGCTACATACATGAGCAAATGTTTTTCTAAATTCCATAGCTCTACATCTGTCGGAGTCGCAAACGTGTAAATGGAGATAATTAGTAAATAGAGCGTTCCCGTTTCAATGGCGCCGGTCGCATTTCGATAGCATGAATATTGACCAAGTTATGGTGGTTGCAAATTGAATTTCGAGATGTATCTTCTAGATGGCCACCACTACACATCCCAGATGGCTACCACTACACATTCCAGATGGCTGCCACCACCCACTGTAGTCTCTCCATCTGGCTCCCAGCTACATACATGTGCAAATGTTTTTCTAAATTCCATAGCTCTACATCTGTCGGAGTCGCAAACGTGTAAATGGAGATAATTAGTAAATAGAGCGTTCCCGTTTCAATGACGCCGGTCGCATTTCGATAGCATGAATATTGACCAAGTTATGGTGGTTGCAAATTGAATTTCGAGATGTATCTCCCAGATGGCTACCACTACACATCCCAGATGGCTGCCACCACCTACTGTAGCCCCTCCATCTGGCTCCCAGCTACATACATGTGCAAATGTTTTTCTAAATTCCATAGCTCTACATCTGTCGGAGTCGCAAACGTGTAAATGAAGATAATTAGTAAATAGAGCGTTCCCGTTTCAATGACGCCGGTCGCATTTCGATAGCATGAATATTGACCAAGTTATGGTGGTTGCAAATTGAATTTCGAGATGTATCTCCCAGATGGCTACCACTACACATCCCAGATGGCTGCCACTACACATTCCAGATGGCTGCTACCACCCACTATAGCCCCTCTATCTGTCTCCCAGCTACTTCACTATGAGTTAAACAGATGTTAACAAACTCATCAACCATTCTCTCAAGCCTTTTTCATCCCCATCCTCATGGAACTGTATGACAGTGCTTTGATGCCAGACATCCTCCATTTTTTCCTTCAGCTTCAATTCCACTTCTCTTCCTAGCTTTAATCCCAGAATAATTTTAATCATTTTTCTCTCCATCATTTTCGGGTCTGTTGAAAATGTAGTTTCCAGTTCCTTGATTGCCTTGCCTGCCACTTCATCCAATGCTGTTGACATAGTTTTGCCCCTAGAAGACATAGTCTCTCTCCTTCTTTTGACACCATGTTTCATCTGGGCTGGTAATGCTTGTAAGCCTCTCAATTGAGAGTGACTGCCAGTGTCTTTTCCAGTATCTTCCACAGATGGAATGATCTTGAATCTGGACATGGAAGGAGAGGTAAGCAAAGCAGCTTGTGAAAACTCATCCTGGGTGGGTGTTTTAGGCCTGAGAGTTGTAGTGACACTGGGAGTAGCATCATTCAACTCATGCTGGGAAAAAAAGGTGAATGGCTCTGGGGTGTTAGTTGCTCTGCCATGGAATGAACCAGACTCCAAGTTCCTCAGTGATTGACTGGCAGCTGTGTAGTTCCTCCTCTCCTGTTGTGCCATTTCACCAGTAGCAAAGTCCTCCTCAAAAGCTCTCTCATATTGAGCCCAGGCTGGCATCCCTTTCTTTTGTAGCCATTTATCCCTGTGGTTCCCTTTTCTCGAAAGATATCTCTCCCATAATTCTTCTGGTCCATGAAATTGTCCATGTTCATCCATCTCAATCCCTGTTCCCGAAAAATTTGTATAGGCAAGCTTCTTGTAGGCCTTGTATGTATCCAGTTCAGCCTTATACTTGGCATCCAGAATGGAGTCAGTGAGATGAACCACCTCCAGATAAAGACCATTTTTGCAAAATAGATCTCTCATGAATGACCAAAGCCGAGATTTTCCTTGGTTTCTACTGGCATCCAGCCTAGCTGTAGTTGTCAAGCCAGCCTTCCTAGCTTCCCCTAAAGCCAAGATAAATGCCCCTGTAGTGGCAGCTGACCAGACATAGGCTTTTGGAGATGTATAGTCATAAAAATAGCTCAACTCTTCCAGGAAAGTGTTGTCCCTGATGTAGGACTCATGGGGCCATGATGACATGTCCACTTTAGGCATGGGTGTAAATTTCTGAGGAACAGAGGTGGGAATGGATGTAGGAGGCCTAGTTAATGGCATAGGGAGAGGAGGAGCTAACAGTAAATAAGTATACATTAGATACCAGTTCCTGGAAGATAGGGAGGAGTACTTACCAGGAAAGTTGTTAAAGATGGGGTACTCTTCTTCTAGCTCTAAATCACTCTCAGGAAGGGGCTCACTATCAGTTTCTCTAGCATACCGAGATTGTGAATAAGAGAAGACTTGAGAGATGAGAGAATGTTGATGATCCATGATGGGTGGTGAGTATAGATGATGGATAGATGGTGATGGATAGATGTTGATGGATAGATGGTGATGGATAGATGGTGATGGATAGATGGTGATGGATAGATGGTGATGGATAGATAGGGATAACTAGAAAAAAAAAATTAAGAAAGAGAAGCATTAGTGCATAAACAAGTAAATAAATATTATGTAGGCTTTATAAAAATAAAATTATGCAAATTATGAATTTGATCATTGACATGTAAAACAAACCGAAAATTTTTTTAAAAAATACTATATACTTTGGAGACCTATAAAACAGTAAATTAGCAATATGAATAAGGATATGCATATATAAAAGTGAAATATTACGTTAAGTGAATTTCAATAAGTACTATAATTATTATAATAAATATATCAAGCTTTTATTTATGTGTTATTGTGACGGATGCCACCACATTTAACCACAATTCTCCACCTCTGGCCCACGGCTCCCAACCACTGCCCATAAAGCACGCCACAGCAATGCCTCGACCCTCGCGGCTGCTGGTGTGACAACCGTCACCACATTCAACGCCAAGTGTGATGGCTGGCACTAACCACTGGTTCCTGAACCGGCGGTCGTTTCAGTCTTACAGGAGCGCTTCATTCCTTCGCGCCGGCCACGCCGACTCTACAAGAGTGTTCTACGGTTTCGGACTAGCCCTAGGGCTTGCGGGCCTGCGCGAGCCCTGGGGGCCAATTGTATATATATACGCCGGTCGCGTACCGCACTACTGTATTTACTCTTCTTTCTTCTTCATACTTGTTTTTCTTAGTTATAACGAGAATACAGTAGCTAGCTTTGTCCCTACGCTTACATCTGTCACCACATTCAACGCCAAGCCTCCACCTCCAGCCCACGGCTCCCGCGACCGCTCACGAAGCAAGTCACAGCTACGCCTCAATCCTCGCGACCGCTCGCGAGGCCCGCTCAGCTCTTAGCCCTAGACCCACCACTTAGTGTGCCCGCGTGTATATAGCTCGTCGCCGCCCGCGGCGCCGGGAGGCGCTTTTTTCTTTCTTCTCCAAGTTTGTTTTTATGTCACGGGCACATGGGAGAAACGTAGGGACAACGCCAGCTACTCAGATTGCTATCATAACTATCGAAAAGAACAAACTTGGAGAAGAAGGAAAGAAGTGCCTACCAGCATCGCGGGCGGCGGCGAGCTATATACACGCGGGCACACTAAGTGGCGGGTCTAGGGCTAAGAGCTGAGCGGGCCTCGCGAGCGGTCGCGAGGATTGAGGCGTAGCTGTGACTTGCTTCGTGAGCGGTCGCGGGAGCCGTGGGCTGGAGGTGGAGGCTTGGCATTGAATGTGGTGACGGCCGTCACAAGGAGGCGCTTTCTTTCTTCTTCTCCAACTTTGTTCTTAGGTCACGAGCACATATAAGAAATGTAGGGACAACGCCGGCTACTTAAAGTGCTATCATAACTATCGATAAGAATAAACTTACAGAAGAAGGAAAGAAGCGACTCTCAGCACCGCATGTAACGACAAGCTATATACACGCGAGCACATTAAACAGCGGATCTAGAACTAATAGCCAAGTGGGTCTCGCTAGCAACCGCGAGGATTGGGGAAATGTGTGACGGCCGTCACCACATTCAACGCCAAGCCTCCACCTCCGGCCCATGGTTCTGCGACTGCCTGCAAAATAATGTAAAGGGACGCGCCAACACTAGCGACCGCTAGTCTGCAAAACTCTGCTCGGCGATCGATCAGCGAACGCGTGGCCACAACGTTGCAATCCATAGCTGAAACCACAAAGCGACGTTACTAGTCGGAAGCGCTATCGGAATTACTACGTGTCGGCTAAGACATCAATCCTGTATATACCGTAGCCCGGCCGTCCAGCGGCCGGAGTTCGTTCTTAGTTCTCTAAGTTATAGTAATTCCTCAGTATCTACGTTTTGGTCCGACACTACCTTGCTTAATCCATTTACGTGACAAACCCCCTTACACTAGTGTTGCGGCATGTATGTATCCATGCTTAAAATTGCCTAGTTCGATATAATATTTGTATATTCCGCCAAAAATTGCCTAGTTCGATATAGTATTTATGTATACTGGTCTAGTGTTACGGCGTGTATGTATCTATGCTCAAAATTGCCTAGTTCGATATGGTATTTGTGTATACTGGTCTAGTGTTACGGCGTGTATGTATCTATGCTCAAAATTGCCTAGTTCGATATAGTATTTGTGTATACTGGTCTAGTGTTACGGCGTGTATGTATCTATGCTCAAAATTGCCTAATTCAATATAGTATTTGTGTATAGTGGTCTAGTGTTACGGCGTGTATGTATCAGTGCTCAAAATTGCCTAGTTCGATATAGTATTTGTGTATACTGGTCTAGTGTTACGGGGTTTGTGTATCCTGCCAAAAATCGCCTAGTTAGTTATAGCAGTTATAAGACACATAGTAAGCCCCATTACATGTGTCACGGTACACAAACATGTCTGTAAAGCTCAGACCAGTTAAAAAAAATTGCCAAAGCCAAGTCACCCTGTGACACCAATGTGTTTCCGTGAATTTTTTTTCAATGATGAAACAAAAATGAAAAAAAATCATTTTCAGATGGTTTTTCTTTTAAAAAAAAAATCGCTTTATCTTTGACCTAGCACCAAACACAATAGTGCCGTCATCAAGCATGGCCCACAGCAATTACGCTTATGATTGTTGAAATCTACCATGCTCTCAGCAGGATTCGAAGGCTGTTCTCACTAGCGAGCCAATTAAGGTCATGGTAGCTTAACCACTAGGCCAAAATTATTGAAAGCTGGGAACACTTATCAAACTTATATAGTTCATACCATCTGCCACAGTGCATTTTTAAATTGGGTACAGAGCATCTAGAAGCTTCACACACTTGTTCAGTGAAGCAGATGAAACTTATATGAATGGTACATCTCGAAATTCAATT